>JAHPZR010015079.1:0-66023 GCA_019787425.1 Platygyra sinensis | reverse complement strand
ACTCAGTTTAAAAGCCACCAAGCATCTTCCTTGGTGGAATTCTTTTTATGTATGAATAAACCTGAACCATGGAAATGTCCGTGGACCAGTTCAAAGAAGCGAACCGAAAATGAAAATCAGTACAGCAATAAGCGAACAAGCGAAAGTTGGCCTAAAGTTGAAGCTACGGCTATGGGATCAAGTAAGCAAGAGATCGAATCGAGAGCTGAGAAAGCACTGTAATGATAATAAAGTACCTGTTTTTTCTGGTTGGGTTGCCTCTTCTTATCCAATCCGAAGTGTCTTTCTCCAACATATCAGCGAAAGAGTTCCCATCGAATCTATCATTAATAAACGAAAGAGTTCTTGAGTGCCATTTTGCACTAGAAGGGGTGGCTCGATTGGGGCAAGGATGTTTGTTCATCATGATCCTACAGATACGGCAGTGATATTGGACTTGAAAGGCTTTCTCATCAATCAAAAATTATTTCTATCAACATCAGAATATTACTTTTATTATTAATTGAGAAAATGAAACATACCCGATTTCTGAAATCGCTATAATCATTCTCTCTATATAGTTTATCGGTTTATTTGAAGCTGCCGCGTTTTTTCTTTTACTAACTAGTTTTTACCGCCTAGCCGCTTTAGTTTGCTTTCTAGCGGTCGTTCCCTTCCTTCCCATTTTGCTTCACAAGCTTCAAGGAAAAAACGAACAGCAAAAACATTCTCTCCGCTTTTAGCGAAATGCGAAACACTATAGGGCTAATTGAAGATTGCGCGCATAAAGGAGGCAAACGGAAGTAAACTCGTCAAGCGCTGAGAACCCATTTGACTGTACTTGAGTTTGTTTCCGAAGCAAGAAAATTTTTTCAGCGCTGTTTTCTTTAAACAGTTTTTTTCACCAGAAGGAGACACTTTTTAGAGCTATAAGGCAAAGGGAATTTGTTCGATTGCTCTCAAATTAAATTTGGACAGTAGTTAGTTAACATAAAAAAAATAAAAACGTGTCTCCGATTTTTTTATTTCTAAATATTTTTTTTTCCAAGAGCGATTTTTGTAGGATCACTCGAAATTTTTTTAAAATCTATTTCGAAAATGTTCTGTAACTTTTCACTGAAATTGAATAACACAAATGGCAGACACGTTTTTTTAGCGCTTGGGGCCTGAAAACTGAGCGACACATAAAATCAGCGAAAAAAACACAATTTGCTTTGACATGTAACATCCACAAGGTAATTTGGGCGCTTGCACTTTGAAGTGGCGAAGAATTCGACAAAATTTTTCAAATTTTTTGGTATAGTCCGGCTGATAGCTAGTCCTATAAGCTTTAATTTGATATGGGGGTTTAGGTATCTACAGTTTAAACCGGACGCGCGACATCGATTGCGCATGAGAGACACCCCTGAAGGTAACCTTACACAATTTGATTATGAGCTCCAGATATGAGCGAATAATCTAATTGTTTTAGTATAAATCTACTAGTCGTTCAAAACTTTATCTAAATCTTCTTAACAGACACTTCCAAACTCAAAGAAGCGGCCTCTAGCGCACACAGCTACGCACGATACTCACTTTCTATCACAGAATAGATAGTGATTTTTGTATCAGAGAACGGCATCCGTGATAGAACGCTGTAGATTTATCCTAAAACTCGATAGAAAAACAGTTCATTTTTTTTAAATTTCTTTAATACTAATTACATCCATTTTACCGTCTATGTATTCATTTATTGTTATGCCTCAAAAACATAGAGCGGGCGACATTCGGATACAGTGAGACAAGTGCTAAGAACTTACGGATGCAGTAGTAAGGAATCATTGCAGTAAATAAAGAAAATAAAGAGAGCTAGTCGAGTACTGGGAAAATCACTTTTTTGAGGATACACCCAATTACTTTCAATGACTATGAACGGAAATTCAAATTTCAGGAGTAGCGGATGACTGCTATACTAAGCCTGTAGGGATTTCCGACCAAGCAAAAATTCCTGATAATCAGATGACAGCGTCCTCTCAGTATGGCACTGGTTATCAGGCTGCTTATGGTCGACTCAATGGTGACAGGGGCGATGGCTGGTGTGCCAAAGAGGCCAGCAGGAATGACGATTGGCTGCAGGTGGATCTTGGAAAAACGATCGAGGTGTGCGCTCTTTCTACTCAGGGAGATAGAAATGGCAATGAATGGGTTACGGCCTTCAAGCTGTCTTACTCGACTGATGGAAACAGTTGGACACCCTACAAGGACGCAAATAGTGTAGAGGTGGTAAGATATGTTGCAATACTTGCCGAACATGGGATAAATCACATCATGAACACTGCATCCGTTCACATTCTAAGCCTGAGTTATTTCTCAAACTCGTTAATAATCCATCAAGTTCAAGTGAACGAAATCATGACGGTGACGGTGTTTGGATATCAGAACTTAATTCGTAGGCTTACTTCTCCGTTTTCTCCTTAGTTTAAGATGCGTTTGAGTACTGAGACAAATCAACTAATGGAGACCTTGTTTGGAAACACTTTCCTACAAAAATAGTACGCTACGCGTCGTATTTTTGACTCTCTTCTCGGTGTTTGTAAAATGTGGTGAAATTCCGTCTTTGGTTTATGATATATTAGACGAGTTTGAAGGCAGTATCATGTTCGTTTCTTCAGAACGTCCGCTTACAATCTCAATACTCTCTCCACTGACAGGAATTGGGAAGATTTGTCAAACAATGCGGAGACCGTGTTTGACCACATTTCCATACAAATCTTCAAAAATATTACGCTCTCGCCTCGTATTTTCAATTCTCTCCTTGGTGTTTGGAATTACACGAGGTTGAAGTCAGTACAAAATAATTACGTTCGGTATTTTGTAGTCTTCAAAAAGTGCGCATTTAATCTCAAAACTCTCTCATCTGACAGGAATTTCACAGGCAAGGCGACAGCAACACAGTTGACCAACACAAGTTGCAAGTGCCAGTGACTGCAAGATACCTTCGCTTTAATCCAACTCAGCGTCATGCATGGAACTGTTTCAGAGTGGAAGTTTATGGAACCGAACGTGGGTTACTACCTTTATACTTTCTTACTAAGCCATGCCAATTTTTGAATCTAAATTTTCGGAGGCGTTGTTTAAAACTCTCTGATACTTGCTGAAAGAGACTTCCAATGAGGCAGCAACACGTACACAAACGAAAACATACACACAAGGAGAAACAAAACCGAGTAATCATTAACAAATAAAGAAGCCTAAGCCGTGTATTACACTGTGATAAAACACGACAGGCATTTGAGAACACGGGGGAAATGTATAAAACACGAGCCGCAGGCAAGTGTTTTCTACATTTCTCGAGTGTTCTCAAATGAATGGAGTGTTTTATCACTGTGTAATACACGGCTTAGGCTTCTTCATTTGCTTTATGATATAGATTTTACCCGCGCAAAACAATAAAACACGTTTTATACTCTGATAAAACGTAGGTTTTTGACCAATCAGAGCGCGTGCAGGGTCCTATCTATGTTATAATGACAATAATAACAATAATAATAATAATAATAATAATAATAATAATACATAGCTTATACAGCGCAACGCTTCTCAAAGATCAGGCGGCGCTTTCTAATAATGGTGATATGAATATAAAACCGATCATTAACTGCACGATCAGGTGCAGTTAATTGGGCAAAAATGTACCACATGCGAGAAATTTTTTACTCAATCAAAGACTGGATCCAGTTCGAATGCTTAGTGAAACTTGCTAGTCCGATAAGTGTTTTTCTATAGTGAATCTATATCACTTTTATCCAAGCATTTTATCGTGTATGTATCAATTACTCAAATGATTAGCGTGGGAGACTTCAAGCCTTTAAATAACGGGCAAACTAACTCCTGTTGTAAAAAATCTCGTTTGTTCATTTTTCATACATTACCAACAACTTGCTGCAGTTCATTAGGAAATGAAAAGTGCTATAATTGAAGGCTTGGAGATTTGTTAGACCAGTCATTCTACTTCTAACGATTTTGAACGAAACTAGCCCTGTGATTCTATTATAGGAGTAGCAGATGACTGCTATACCAAGTCTGTAGGAATTTCCGACCTGGGAAAAATTCCCGACAATCAGATAACAGCGTCCTCTCAGTATGGCACTGGTTACCAGCCGGCTTATGGTCGACTCAATGGTAACAGGGGTGATGGCTGGTGTGCCAAAGAAGCCGGCAGAAATGACGATTGGCTGCAGGTTGATCTTGGAAAAACGATTGTAGTGTGTGCTCTTGCTACTCAGGGAGACAGAAATGGTAATGAATGGGTTACAGCCTTCAAGCTGTCGTACTCATCAGATGCTCAAACCTGGAAATCTTACAAAGATGAAAATGACGTAGAAGTGGTGAGATCTGTTTTAGTCTAATGAGAGATCATTGAAGCTATAATTTTAATTCGATATTGATTGCGATAACGGATATTTTCAGGAAAGAGAGATCGTTAATCACTTTTATAAGCCTGTCCACGTGATCAAAATCCTCGTCACAGGATTGGCTATTTCTAGCCCTTCTGGGATTTCCGAAACTGGGAGGAATCTAAAAACAGGTTTGACTGGGGGATTACTTTAGAAATAATGCCATTATAGGGGCATTGACTATCTTACCCTTCATATTCTCTTGTTTCAGAACAACTTAAAGAGTACTCAGTGAATGCATCATATTTTGGCTTGTTGTTCTTTTTTAGTTTTAAGCTAAAGAGGAGCTCTTACAATGTTAAAACTCTCTCAAATGCTGACAGGAATTTCACAGGAAAGGGGACAGCAACACAGTTGACCAACACAAGTTGCAAGTCCCACTGAATGCCAGATACCTTCGTTTTAATCCAACTCAGCGACATGCTTGGAACTGTCTCCGAGTGGAAGTTTATGGAGCCGAACGTGAGTTGCTACCTTCCTGCATAATTCTCTTCCAAATTCCAACTCAACCAGGCCACCATTCTTGTGCCCAGAGGCCGCGCTACTTTTGGTCAGCACCAAGAATCGCGATCTCTGGCCAGGTACAACACCGAAAGTCCGCGATTCAGGATTTCCCGTCACTCTGCGCATGCTCAGAGTCAAGTCTGATTGGTTCTGGTCTCCATCATTTGTGTTTACAAAGCCATTCAGAACCAGAATGTCGTTGGACCTGGCCAGAGGACGCGGCCTCTGGGGACGGGAATTCAAGGCTAGAAGATTCGAATGAAAATGTGGCTCTCTCCCCAAATATTTGATTAATTTATTAATTAGTTTATCTATTAATTCACTTATTTATTTAGCTTGCGACAGTGTTTAGGGATTTATTGACTTGCTCTCCGACAATCAGTATAATAATAATAATTATACTACAGGCTAAGAAATTTCTAAAATGTGATTGGCTAAGACAAGTAGTATTTAAGCCAAATTTGAAATACTTACATGTAAAAATTACGCCAGTTTCCATGGTAACTGAGAAATGATTGTTTCTAATTTTAAAACAATGGCGGACAGGTTTCCCGATTGTGACGCGAAAGAACTGCAACAGTTTAAGGAAAATGCCACAAATTCGAACACAAAGAAAAGCACTAAGACCTGGCTTGCTGTTTGGACGACATGGGCTGAAGAAAAAGGATACAGTCCGGATATTGTAAGCTACGAAGCCAAGGAGCTTGACGAGAAGCTTCAAAGGTTTTTCGCCGAGGTGAGAAAGAAGGATGGTTCAGACTACGAGCCAGACAGTTTGCGGGTAATGATAGCTTCCCTTGACCGTCATTTAAAAGAAGTAGGCAGCAACATTTCCATTGCCAAGGACAGAGAGTTTGTCAACAGTCGCAAAGTACTCGAAGGGAAAGCTCGCTTCCTCCGTGAACAGGGCTATGGCAAACGTCCCCGTGCATCAAAGGCACTAACCACTGAAGATGAAGAGCTGTTGTGGTCCAAAGGGCTTCTTGGCAGCCAGTCTCCGAAGTCCCTTATAGCCACAATGTGGTTTGTTTTGACGCAGCATTTCGGATTACGAGGCTGCCAGGAGCACCACGACATGTATGTGGAGGATTTTTCATTCAGCAAAGACGACAATGGCGTCGAGTACATCACGTACGAAGAAAACCCCACAAAAACGCGTCAGGGCGGCCTTCGCAAAAAACGAAGAGTTGTTCAACCAAAAATGTTTGCAACTGGTGGGCCAAGATGTCCAGTCAAGCTTTTGAAGACGTTCCTGTCACACAGACCCGAAGAAATGAAAAGCAATGGGCCATTTTACCTCGCGGTCATAGAGCGCCCGAAGTCTCAAGTGTGGTATAAGCGACAGAGAATGGGGATCCACAGCATTAATTCCTTCATGAAATCTATGGCTTCTCAGGCCGAGATTGAAGATAAAAGGCTCACAAACCACAGTGCACGCAAAACGCTGGTGAAGAAACTTAAAGCTGCCAACCAACCTCGCTCCGCAATTATTGGCGTCACTGGCCATACAAACGAGCGCTCTTTAGCCGACTACGAAGAAGGCGATGAGAATGAACAACGGCTTATTTCATCAATCATAAGCTCAGCCGGTCAGGCAAGCACGTCCAACCAACGCCGTCCTCTTCAAAATGTTGGCCTTTCCTCTGCTGTGGAAAACACGCTGATGATGAACGAAGAGCAGTTGATGACAATCAACAATTTCCACGGCTGTCAAGTAACCATCAACTACCAGCTCAGCCAAAAGTTTCCCGAGCCGAGGGGCAATGTTCCACAGGCAGAACCGATTGCAGATGATTGTTAAACTTTGATTGTTTAAAACCTTTTAAAAACTTCCACCCTTTAGAACCGAGACTTCCAGACATTCGAGTACAGTTTTATCCAAAGTTATGTGATGTTTGAGCGATCACATGTTTAATCACATGTTGTTGTAAACCCAATCAATTGCGCGTGACGAAATAAAAATGTGTGTTACATAAAGTGCGAAATTTCTTTGCCTTGTAGTATAAACAAAAAATAGCACGGTTTCTTCGGGGTATTTGGGATAAATACCGGCTCGTGATATTTCAAAACTCCCCAAATATCACTCGCCGCGGCGGCTCGTGATATTTTGGTGAATTTTGAAATATCACTCGCGGTATTTATCCCAAATACCCCTAGAAACCGTGCTATTTCCTATACTAATAATAATAATAATAACAAAATCAACCTTTATTGAGAAATAAAACTCGAATTCTAACATGTATCCATATGGAACTTATTACAATACTTATATAATAAGGTAATAAAACTAAAAGAAAAAATAACTTACCTTTCATAAAAGAAATAGAAATTAGATATAATTGATAATAAAAGTTCAAAATTCTATAAAATTACAAATTCAATGATGCAGAGATATTAAATACATACAATCGAATTATAATAATCATAATAATAATAATATTAATATTAATATTAATATTAATATTAATATTAATATTCATAGAAATATAGAAGGGCCGCAGCCAGGATGAAACATAGTAAAAAATTTTTAAAAAACGATCTCTGGCTGAAATGATTAAAAATTACGAGCTTTCGACTGCCCGAACTGCAGTCTTCGACGGGTAAAAATGAATGAATAAAAAGCGCGAATTGCGAAATTATAAAAAGGTATTAATAATTATGAATGTTTGTTAAAAAGAATGTTGTATTGTGCAGGTAACGGGCAAGAATTGTTATCAGCGTTAAGTGTTACTCTGGTATGCCACGCTTCTAGTGTTCTTCTGGTTCTGAAAGAGCCTTTGTCAATAATTAATGCGTTCTCAAAATCAATGGCGTGGTTGTTGGACCAGGCGTGATTAGCAATTTTTGAACCTTTGGCCGCAGTTTTGGTGTTTCTCAAATGTTCTTTTTTTCGGGTATTAAAAGCTCTGCCGGTTTCCCCAATGTAACACCAAGAACAATTTAATACCCGAAAAAAAGAACATTTGAGAAACACCAAAACTGCGGCCAAAGGTTCAAAAATTGCTAATCACGCCTGGTCCAACAACCACGCCATTGATTTTGAGAACGCATTAATTATTGACAAAGGCTCTTTCAGAACCAGAAGAACACTAGAAGCGTGGCATACCAGAGTAACACCTAACGCTGATAACAATTCTTGCCCGTTACCTGCACAATACAACATTCTTTTTAACAAACATTCATAATTATTAATACCTTTTTATAATTTCGCAATTCGCGCATTTTATTCATTCATTTTACCCGTCGAAGACTGCAGTTCGGGCAGTCGAAAGCTCGTAATTTTTAATCATTTCAGCCAGAGATCGTTTTTTAAAAATTTTTTATTAATATTCATATTAATATTAATAATAATAATATTCAACTTTCATACACTGTACGAATTCCGATTTTCTGATTGGTTGATTTGTACCTCGTAATACTGGGTTGTGACGAAACAAACTCCTTGACGTCATTATCATGGTGTAATATCCGTGGTGTAAATTCATTACACCACTGTCATTACACCATGGCTACGGCTGACTCAAAGTTCGACGATTTTTGTTTGCAGTGTATTCAATTTAAATAATAAAAATGTTAACGCACTCATTGCTCGTGAATTATCAGGTTAACGCACTCAGCGAGTGAATTATCGGGATTTACCTGCACTCGTTCACTAACAATGAACTCAAAATTTTCAATACCGCACTCGGCGGCCTCGGACGGTATTGAAATTTCTCGTTCATTGTTAGTGAACTCGTGCAGGTAAATCCCAATAATTCACTCGCTGAGTGCGTTAACCTGTAAATAATGCTTATAATGCATATATTGTGTTTTCCCTTCATAGCATCTGTTACAGAAGAACTCCAATACAGCTGTGAGCAAGTATAACTCACCGTGAGGTTAAAAGTGACTTTCCTTATTATCCAACTTACAAAAATACTAAAATGCGCGATATTAGCATAGCAACGCTGATATTTAATTAATCGAGTGTTTCAGCTGCCACAGGCAGGAAACTAGAGAAAAAAAATATTGTTATTAAGTCTGCCTTTGATAAAGACCAATGGACCACCGTAACGAATTAATAAAACTAATGTTTTGAGCGAATTATATTTGAACAGGGTGTGACTCTATTCTACACTTCAAAAAGGCAGTCGTGACGTCAGAAGTTTACATATCTGTAGCAGCGGTTAGCCTACGTAAAAAAAATTAAATGGAATAAATGTAGTTTTGCATGTGTGTATGAAATAAAAAGGCCAGTTCCTTACTTAACTGAGAGTGTCTCTTTCGCTTTTCTTGCTTCAGGACCGTTGAAATGAATTATCTTCGAGAACAAACCAACTGAATCGTTCTCAAACAAGATATGTTTGAGGAAAGTTTTGAAAGCGAAAGAGTGGCGGAATTTACACGTAAGGAGCATTCTCTACGACTGTCCTGGCCGAAATTCGATGCAAATTTAATTATGTGCAGCGGACAGAAACACGTTCAGAAGTCACTTTTTCACAATTTTTATACACTATCAAGCGAGAACCAAAATAACACACCAAACCTACCCTTCAGCGAGTTAAAAATATCTAGCTCTCTTGATTTGCGATGAGTGAATACCGCCGTGGAGTCTGAGCGCAACGTTGAAGTGGTGGCCGACTCCAACCGATGTTTGGTTAACATCTGCTGATAATTTCGATGCTATTCCTTAAAAAGAACCAAGTTTCAACGGGATACTGAAAACAAATTGCTTTCGAGCGTGCCGTTGACGCTTACACACTGATATTCAGCTAAAAAACAGAATAAGGGTGAGACGACTGGCCGAAAAGGGATCCTCCTTCGAGATTTAAGAACAACTGGTGAACCCCTAAAGGCGCCCGGCTGAACAAAGCGACAGAGGGAAGCGGCGCGATGTAAAAAAAATTGGAAACATTAAGAAAAAAGTCCAGGAACAGAAATTCGAGATTGACGAGTTGTACGAAAGTCGTGTTGACATTTAACAATATCAACGAAAGAACTCTTTAAAAACTTTAAGGTATTGCGGTGGAAAGGTCTATACTCTTACGAAGATGCGGTCACAATTAAGGCAACATGTGAGGTATGTGTTAAATCTGCCCATGTCGAGCGAGGATATGGACACATTACATATGGCATATAATGGGAAGAGCAAACCAAAAAGGGCTATTGTCAAGTTTATAAGCCACAAGATAAACACAGGACTCTGTAGAAAGCGAATTGGACTTAGAAACGTAAAGATTTTAATGTTGTTTTCAACTGTCCGTCCATCCTGACGTATACATCAACGAGAGTCTAAGGCCTTCCAAAGAGATCTAATGAAGAAATCTAATCAAAATAGGAGGCGATGTTTGTAAGCGTTTGATCACTTGATGGGAAGAATTAAAACTTCACCCGATGGGGCTTTTTTTCTTTTAAATCTGTCATTTTAAAGCTGATTACGAAATTAGGTGGCTTTATGACTAGATTACGAATTTAGGTCATTCTACCCAAATGTTAGAGGCTTAAGAAACCAGGTTTCACGAAGGATTGATGTATAATTACCGTGAAAATCGGCCCTGAAATAACTCACTATATCTTTTAACTCTTTTCTAAAATGTTCTTGTGTCTCTTTTTACTTCGTGTAGCGTGTTAGATTAGCATCGTTTTAATTTCAATATGGTGATAACTGAAGCGTTGAGGCATAAAGCTCCAGTTTTACTGAATTGAAGAAAAGAATCTCCCTCCCCCATGCTAGGGTTGTTATTATCTTTCGCTAGAACTTCCCAAAGCTTGGCCAAGGCACAATTACCGGCATTCATTTTTTCCAATGACATGACGCGTAATTTCGTAGTGGCAAATGGCACAGGAAATCTTGCCTGGCGAAATAAACGCTAAAGTAAGTAGACAGACAGACAGACAGATACCTTTATTTAGTTATAAAGCTCAGGGTAGTCCCTTCAGGAGCTAAAAGCAACCTGCTATCAACAGGAGCCCTGAGCACTATAAGTAGGCCTCACAAAGTTCACTAAACCACTTCCGTGCCGCTTCATTCTGATATATACCGTGAGCTGCAAGCTACTTTTTCAATGCGATATTTCGGGCGTAAGAATGATCATAACAGTAAATTTTCTAGTTTAAGCAATTGGAAAGAAGAAGCCCGAAAAAAATCAGGGCTTCAACGTTGCTCTCATTGTGTGGCTTCGTAGCTCAGTTGGTAGAGCATCGCACCAGTTGCGCGTCGAGTTTTCAATTCTCTTCTCGGTGTTTGGACATCCCGATGAAACACTGTCTCTCGTGAGGCGAATGGAATATGAAAACATTTGTAGAAAAATGAAGCAACCATTATCACAAAATATACCCTATAATATTTAAATTTTTTTCTGCTAGGGATTTCAGTTCCATTTGATTTTGCTTCCGTAACATGCCCAAAATCCCTGTTCATTGGTTCACCGGCTATTTAGCAAATTCCGAGTCAACTCTTCTTGGGACTTCCTGAGAGTTTTACAGGAAATTTTTATAACGTTCACCCTTGCATATTTCCATCAGTCTGTATGATTTGCCCCCATTATAGTCCGGAATTTTGATCGAATGGGAAGTATCGTTCATTGTTATATTGCCTTAAAGGAACTTGGAATGCATCTTGAAAAGTTTAGCGTAAAGTTTTCAAGTTGCCCGTTTCAGCCATTCAGTCTGTCAGTCAGTCAGTCAGTCAGTCAGTCAGTCAGTCCATCACAGAATCAATCAATGAGTAAGGCGAGCAAACTTTATTTAAAGAGTGACACTTGACAGTTATTAAACAGATGTACGTGAGCCCCACTAAGCTATACGAAGCAGTGCGACGGAGGAGCGTCGACAGACGATTCAAGGAGCAGCTGCGGAACAGAAAACAACGCACGAGTTAATTTCCTTTAAATGCAATAGCAAGACCTGAATACCGTTCATTTCCCAGATCTTATTCAGTCTTCCCCAATTTTGGCCACACTTGTAGCTTCTCGGGTTATTATCCCGGTTTTGATTTGGCTTCATTTTGAGTAACAGATTACATTGCTCTACGACACGGTAATCGAATATGGTGAATCTAAGTGAAAAAGAGAGCGAATCATTGCCGTTTAGCACGACAAAGGAAGGTGAAGGACACGGCTCACCCTCGACAAAATGAAGAATAGCCGTTTTGGGTTAGAACTGAAGGTCAAATTGTTGCTGGGAATAGCCGAGTTTGCACTTTCCTTGCATAAAGGACACAATATTAAAGGAATGAAACGCTTATAAAAACGCTGGAATTGTTTTAGGTTTAATCCGATATCTTGGACCTTTTACGACGGAGAAGGGAGCTTGATTATGAAAGGCCCTTATCATGGCAACTGCAAAACCGGCTTGCTGTGGCTACTTAAGTATTATAGAACGATGCAGGGATGAAGTCTACCATTTACAGATATTTTAGTGTCATTGTGATGTGTTGTGATATTCTGACGTCATACCTTTGCTTTTCAGTGGCTAAAGAAAATTATTCATCAAGTTCTTCAAATTTCAACTATGGTAACACCAATGATGTGATTATAATGCAATTTGTATAGCAGATGTCTTGATATATTTATGAGAGGAAAGTTTAATAAAGGAATGTGCCTGGCATTTCTCTGGTTTATTGGTTCAATAAGCCAAGGTATACTAACATAATATAGTAGTAGTTTGTGTATTACCTTACAAATGTCTTATAAAGCGTTAATACTCACCACAGTAACGAAGCGAGCATGCAGGCGTTTTTTGCAGCTCATACACGTAAAACGCGCCGCAGTTCTTCACTTTAATGTTGTTTTTCCATCGACAACAGTTTTGTGACCAATGATAGCAAACTTCGCGAGTCACTACACCGTCTGCCACAGAAGGATGTTGTCCTTTGATCCATCCTGGGGCATGTGTACCACAACGACGCACAGTTGGACATGTGGTGGGCATCTTTGGGTTACCAGTAACACCAGTGAAGCGATACCATCCAGGGGTTAAATCTTTTTGATCACATCGGACTGGGTTTTGTCCAGTGAAAGTGATAAGACGATCTGCTGCATGGAGGGTCTTGTAATCGCTGCATGGGTTATTAGATGCAACTGTTGGAATAATGTATAGCAATTAAGTTACCTTTACTGAATAAATTCTCATACTGGAGCCTATTAACAAAGTTCAAGGAAAGGTTGCTTTAGAAAAGGTTTTGTAGAAATAAAAAAAATGGCGATGTCGAGGTTGTCGTTAGAGAAGAACTTTTAGTTTCCAAATGGATGCGAAGAACTTTTTTTTTTTTTTTTTTTTTTTTTTTTTAAAATTTAAATTTTCATTTTTATTGCAATTACAAAAAAGAAACATTAATATACGCACATTAAAGCTAGAGTTACACACATTTTAAAACTAAAAATACATTGAATAAATAAATAAAATTAATTAATAAATATAAGTTTACTATCAGGTTAATAATTACATTTCATTCCAATATTACAATATTACAATCTTGTATTCTAAAGTCTTTAGACACACACAAAGATGACGTTAGAAATACTAACATTTGAACTAATAATAGTACTAATAATACATATCTATTGTATAGGTTTAATTATCCATTTTTTATTAAAATATTCTTGTTTTGTGATTTTACTTTCTATTTCATACTTAATTTTAATTTTGGCTTTAAACCCCTCGATTTTGGGAAGGGTTTGACTTCTTCTGCAGTCCCACAAGAACAATTTTCCAATAATTATGAAGTAATTTAATAAATCAAGTAAAGGGCATTTTTCCGAAAATATCCCAAATAAAACATCTTTTAGGGAGAGGTGGATTTGATGATTTGATAATAGGTGCCAGTATGATGCAAAATCTGTCCAGAATTGTCTCGTGTGGGAACAGTTATAAAAGAAATGATTTGAGGTTTCCGACTCAGTTTTACAAAACGTACACAACTCGTTGCTTTTGTAACCAATTTTACATAATTTGGTATTTGTATAAAGAATAGAGTTTATAACTTTATATTGAAAAGCTTTTACGTAGGATTCAAGTGCAACAGAATGTGGTAATACGAAGATTTGATTGATTTGATCGATTGTAAAATCAAAATCCCTCTGCAGTTTGACGGTGATATTGGGGTGTTGAGCCTTTCTGGAAATAAGCAGAGAATAGTAATCTTTTGATCTTTTCTGTCTTATATCGAAAGTGTTATTTTTAAATGTAAAAGAGGGAGATAGGGTTGATAGTGGTACATTCGCGAACTTTAGCTGTGAGGGTATAGAGTGTCGGAGACCCGCCCACTGAAGAAAATTGGTTTTGTTTATCTTGTTCGAGAGATAAGTAAAGGCGACGTTTATATCCCGGTCAAAAAGAAGATCATGCGTGTACGTGATTCCTGCTTCGCGATAATTTTTGAAATAGACCGGTTTGTTATCTATTCTTATTTCTTTATTGTTCCAAATAATGTTTTGATAATCTTTTTCTTCAGCAAAGGTATCCCGAAATTCTGACCACCATTGCAGAAGTTCGTAGTAGAATGGAGAGGGTAGGTTAAGATCTTTGACATCATAGTTACAGCTGAGAAAGAAGATGCCCCCAACGTGTTCTAACAGATAAAGAAAATATCTCTTCCATGTAGCACTTGAATCATTAAATACTCTCTGTAGCCATCCTAACCTCAAAGATGTAATCATGCAATCAGCATCTATCATTTTTAAACCACCTCTCTCATAATCATTTATTGCAGACACACGAGTTACTTTATCTACACCGTTCCACAGAAACTTGAAAAGCAATCGATTCAGTTCACTTACTACTTCTTTTGGTGTTGGCAATATAGAGCAAATATAAACAAACTTCGAAATCAAGAAGGATTTGATTATTGTTACTTTTCCGTAAAGAGATAGGCCTCTCGAGGACCATATGTTAATAAGCTTTTTGATACTGTCAAGCCTTTCAATAAAATTCTTCTCCTTTAGAAGTTTCGGATCGTATGTAAAATAAACTCCTAAAGCTTTGATCGGGGTTTTCGGCCACTTAATGCTAAATGGTTCTTCCCTTTTTCCTCTAAGTGAACCGATCCACATACCTTCCGTTTTTGAGGAATTAATATTCAGGCCAGAAATATTTTGAAAAATCTCCATAAGTTTAAAGAGTGCTTTTGCTGAATCGATATCGGCTAATGTTGCAGTTGTATCATCAGCATATTGCAGGACTTTTGTTTCCTCTTTTCCGATAACAATACCTTTAATATCTGGGTTCTGCCGAATGGCGATTGCCAGCGTTTCTACCGCAATTACAAAAAGGTACGGAGATAAAGGATCTCCTTGTCGAACGCCACGTTCAAGTGGAAAGAAGTTTGAAGTTAAGCCGTTGTTTATGATACAGCTTTTTATGTCTTTGTAGAAAACTCTAACCCAGCGAATGAAGTCTGGTCCAAAATTGAAATTCTCGAGACATTTTATGAGAAAACCCCATTCGACACTATCAAAAGCCTTCTGGAAATCGATAAAAATCATTAAGCCGGGGATATTTTCCGTTGCAGTGAAATCCATAATATCGTAGATAGATCGTATTGTTTCTCCTATGAAACGATCTTTTACATATCCAGTCTGATTTTGATGGATTATATCAGGTAGAACAGTTTTTATCCTCCATGCAATTGCTTTAGTCATAATTTTTGTATCTACATTTACAAGAGAGATAGGGCGCCAATTTTCTAGAAGTGAGCGATCTTTCCCTTTTTTTTCAATTAGAGTGATGACAGCTTGTTTCTGAGAGTTAGACATCTCACCTTTTTCAAAACATTCGTTAACACATTTAATAAAACTATCCTTAAGTACTGCCCAGAAGGTTTTGTAGAATTCAATGGGAATGCCATCATTCCCAGGGGTTTTATTTACATCAAAGCTGTTCAAAAGACGAAAGCATTCCTCTGATGTAATAGACCCTTCGCATTGCTTTTGCTGTTCTTCGGATAATTTTGGAATATTTAGATCGTTTAAAAACGCAGAGATTTTTTGCGGTATTTCTGGATCATTATTTTTACTCTTATAGAGGTCTCGATAAAAACGTTCCTGCTCCTTTAGTATACAAAACGGATCTGTCTTGATTACGCCACTAATAAAAAGTTTTCGTATGTGTTTCTTTATGTGATTTCTTTTCTCCAGATTTAGAAAATATTTCGTGCTTTTTTCCCCGTATTCATGCCAGCGCGCCCGCGCTCGTATAATGATTCCTTTGGTTTTTTCTTCGTAGAAGGATTCCAATTTTTCCTTAGCAGCTTGACATCGTGATGCATTTAAGTCACTTGGTGTCATTTCCAGCTCTTCCTTTGCCTTACTTAATTCTTCTTGAAGAGTTTTTTCTTTCTCATTTCTTTCCTTTGATTTTCTCTTAGAGAAAATTATTGCGTGGGCCCTTATATTATATTTAATCCAATCCCAGACACTCCGATGGTCTGTGAGTTCCTTTCTTCCTTCTGTAGCCCATACTGGAAGCAATTCTGTAACACTGTTTACATACGCATTGTCCGCTAACAGCGAGCAGTTTAATTTCCAATATCCAGGACCCTTTTGCCCGTTTTCTAGCTTTCCAATTTCTAGCGAGATTGCGTCGTGGTCTGTTCTAATGGCGGGAATTATCTCACTCGATCTCACCATGTCAAATAAATTGTTTGATATCAGGTAATAATCAAGTCGACAAAATATTCTTGGGGATTTTTGACTCCAAGTAAAACTCTTTGTATCTGGGTTTTTAATTCGCCATATGTCGACCAAATCAAGTTGACTTTGTAAGCATTCAATACAATTAGTAACTGATTTTCTTTGGAGTAGCACGCCTCCTTTTTTGTCAAGTTCAGGATTTAATGGGCAATTGAAATCCCCTCCTATGATGATGTTTTCTTCTGATTCAAGATTTTCTTTTTGTAAGATTGCAAATAGATTTTTAAAGAAGTTTATAAGATCTTTGTCTTTGTTTGGAGCGTATATGTTTATTAACACATACGTTTTATCTTGGATGACAGCTTTTACAATAATATAGCGCCCCATAGGGTCAAGAATCTGCTGATGAATAGAACAATCAAATCCAGCTTTAAACAAGATTGCAACTCCACGTGCGTTGGAGCTTCCGTGGGATGTTATGATCTCTGCACCCCATTCATTCTTCCATTGTGTTTCTGTTTTATCTGTAGAGTGTGTTTCTTGTAAAAATATTACATCTGCTTTACGTTTCCTACACCAAGTGAACATTGTTCTTCTTTTTTGAAAATTACTGATGCCCTTTACATTGAGTGATACTAATTTAAAAACATCTGCCATTTAGTATCTCAGATGTTGATCTGAAATTGGAAACTGCAGAAGAAGCCAAAAAAAAGGAGACCTATGGTGACGAAAAAATATCTCAAGAGAAAGGGAATAAATTATCTTTGAAATCAAAGTACTATAAAGAAAAGCTGTTAAAGAATGTGTGCATTTAGAATAACTAAGATTTACAGGCGTTAATTGATGCTTATCGTTTGTAAACACGAATTTATAATTAAATACCGCATCGCTGTAGTCAAGAAGATAATTTATACAAACTACAAATAACATAAACACACAAAAAGTTTCTCTAACGTGCATTTGAGCTCATCAGCCCTCGGTCTGCCCTCGGTCTGCCTAAGATGGATGCGAAGAACTTGATTTAGGTACTCGTTGGCGTCGTTTGCATCCACTCAAGAGTGTTACTCTCTACCAAACCGCGTCAGCAAACAATAAACTGGACGCAACGCTGGCAGCAGTGCTCTTGTTGAGTACTTTGGATGCTTTGTAAAACTTAGTCATATTTAGCGTTACTTTCAATTGTAACTGTAGCCGAACGCGATTTCGACTCCCGCATAGGTTTGCGAGCCTTTTCATACTCTTGCTGAACTTTAGAACAATACCCTTGACTAGTTTGTCCGCTTGCCGCCTCCCTTCATTTATAAACGTTAATTGAGCGTGAGTATAAAAATAGGCAGAGAAGAACGCTCTCTTTTTAACCTTTATAATCGCATTTAAGCAAGAAAATTAACGATAGTAAAACTCTTAATCGACATGAAGTCGTCGAAAGGTCATGTTGTTTTACTATCGTTAATTTTCTTGCTTAAATGTTTATCTAAATCGTTATTTATAATCGCATTGCAGGTTTCAGTTGGCGTTAAGAAAAACAAAGAAATGGTAAAAGCAGAGTCATGGAGGATTGCTTCACTGATAGAATTCTAAGCTTTGGGCGCGAGACAAAAAATAATCAGTTTTTTTCAAATTCAGTCTGAGCCCCGTTCGAAAAGTAAAGTCCTGCGGCTCAAACGTAGAAAGGTGCGAAATCACATTTTCGTTTTTCCGTTCCGCTTGCGGACACTAACAGTTTTTCTTTTATATTCCTTGTGCCAGTGGTTGAATAATCTAAAATAGAGACGCAGTTACTTCATAACGAAGCAATTTTCTGGATCAGGTTTTCTTTATTGCCCGTCCTCCGTTTACTTTAAGATGGTGCCAACTTTTAAAATCACTTGCATTGCAAGTTAAACAGGGCGTTAAAGAAAACGAGTGAAAGGTAAAGGCGTAGAATGTGAGGTTTGTTTCATTGTCAGAGTTCTTCTGTAAGCATGATAAGAGGCCAATCTAAATGATACTTTAATGATTGGACTGTGAACTAGGTTTGATATACATTTACCAATTAACTTCTAAGCTGGATTGTGAAAGCGTTATTGTGACCAGAAAACTGATCAAGTGACTTGTATAAGTTCTATTTGGCTTTGGAGATTGAATAAAGGAAAAAGGTCCAGTTATGATGGCTTACGAGCGTTTGGAAAGTTTTAACTAGCATTCAGAGTGCTTTAGTGAAACTCGATAAAGTGTAATTTTTTGCATACTCACTGTCCAGACCTTACTCTCGTTGTGACAAACTTCCCCACTCCACTCCTTTTATATTTGCTCAAGCTGCAAAAATTATTACTGTAACCTTCCCCAGAAAGGTTGGGTTTGTAACACTTATACACTTATTTTTGAATATCAGCGCTCGATGAGCTGGCTTTGCGTCAGTGATTTCTAATCTTTGTCTTACAAAGAAAAGAAACCAATTCCTCTTAAACACTCGGCATAAGAATATAAAAAGAATCGAAAACCTTGACTTAGTGTCCAGCTAAGATCCTAAGCAAAAGGTTGATACGACTTCGTAACGCATAAAATCCGTGAATGACTGTTTCAATCATGTTTTTCATTATTATTATTATTATTATTATTATTATTATTATTATCATTATTATTATTATTATTATTGTTATTATTATTATTAATATTATTATTATTATTAATACTAGTATGCCTATCAGCAGTCAATGCTGACGTGTAACGTATGGCGAAAGGGATTGAGAGTTAAACCAGACTACTATTTGTTTTGCATTTGTTCAGCGTCCTTTCTTTCTTTTTTCTTTTTATAAAAGCTTTATTGGGTAAACCACATAAATAAATAGCATAAATAAAAAAGGCAAGACCCAAAAGGGGCAGGTGCTACGAGATGAAGTCCCATGCGAGACACCGCCCCTGGATTAAGACCTAAAATTAAAACAAAGGCATACACAAGCATTCATAAGAGGAAAGAAATATATATCTAGAGTGGCATGAGCATGTTTGGACTAGCATCCACGTGCAGAGGTAATTGAGAGGTAATTGAAAGGTGAGTGCTCATTAGTTTGTGGACAGTTGTATGAAGAAAGTTGTGTTAAAAAAGTGCTAATGTTCCTATAGCACATTTTTAACACAACTTTCTTCATACAGTAATTCCAAGTGCTACACAGCATCAATTCAATTGCGGGCAGTTGTAGCATGTTACACAATGGTTTAAAATCTATGTTGCGTTCTACACACCATGAGGGCTGCTGCTATGCAGCAACTTTTAATTGCATGGGAAAGAGGTTGCCAGGGCTATAATCTAGTCACCAGGGTCCAATAGACCATTTTGCAGTTGTCGGCTTAGTGACCTGGTTTCTGAATCTGAATGGCAGCGAGGCTGGAGTTGACCTTGTCTTGACACAGACCTTGCTGCTTTTATTGTGCAAATCAAGTTGTTCTTATGCTAACTAATTTGCATTTACATAAGAAAAGCGGAGGTCTGTATCAAAGCAAGGTCACCTCCAGCCTCGCTTGCACTCATAGCCAGGTAACTAAGCACAAAACTGTAAAATGGCCTCGTTCAATAGTGGGTTAACTTGACTCTGAACAAAACCATTAACCCTAGGTGCTCACCCTGCTTTGAGTAACTGCTTCGAGAACTCATTACAAGCAAAACACAGGTTACTTTCAACAGTAAATTTAATCTTTAACTAATTTTAGGTTTAGGTATGAAAGTATGATGAACCAACAAAATAACTGGGAGGTGTGATAGTTGGCACTGGCTAAATGAAAACGAATCTAAATTGGTTTTAGGAGGTGATTTGAATAAAAGAAATGCGTAAAATGTAAATGAACATAATAGGCCTTTTGCAACAGTTGGTCACGTGACGTGCTTTTCAAGAACACACTGATTAATCTTTGGTAATGCATAATGTTATCAGAAATGGAAAGAGCAGTTCCAAATAAGCTTACATGCAAATTTTCAGGTTTATATCTTTTAAGGGGGAATTTTTATGGACGTTAAAAATTAGAAGGATTTGTATGAGAAGAAGTAGCTTTGCCCTCCAGTCACGCTCCAGTGGTTTTCCATACAAATCCTTGTAATTTTGCAAGTTTTCAAGCTGCCATAAAATCTTTGCCTTTCGGTGTAAGGGCCTAGAAATTTCCATTTTTCCCAATATTTTACCCCTCTTTCTATCTCCAATGGTTATATGTCGGCAGCTTCTTTTGGTAGTGATTAATAACAGGAAAGGTTTCTGGAGGGCAAAGCTTCCTCGCTTCCATACAAAACCTTCTAATTTTTGCAATATTCAAATCGTCATTAAATCTCAACCTTATACGGCATTGGTCTGAAAATTGGTGTCCTGGTTATTTAAAACATGCTCTTTCCAGCTCTGAAATTCATTTTGCTGTAGCTAAAAGTTTAGAAATTATCGGTCACGTGACCAACTGTTGCAAAAGGCCTATAAGTCAAAGTTCAACAAAACTGAATCAACTTTACTTCAAGGCAAACATTTCAGCATCAACATGTGTAAAAACCAATATAATCCTAACAAAGATAACATTACAAGTATTCTAACAGAACCCTATATAAGTAAGTAATTTGCCATTAGAAATGGTGGTAGTGTTCCCAAATTCTAACCGTCCAATTGTATAAAATGAACAAAAAAACAACAACATGTAAACTGGAAGGTTATGTTAAGTAATGTCCATCTGCATTGCAGAAGCACTGGACAAATGGTTTTTTGGGATTAAAAGTTCATAACCTCTGATTGTAACTGAAACTAATACTTTAAACATGATGATGGAAAGTGTACTAAACATTGGCAAGTTAAGATCTGCATTGCTTTTCTAATGCGTCACGCAACGACTGACTAAGTGAAAGAAGGGCTACTCGTAGTCTAAATCGCCATAAAAAACAACTGCCATATAAAAGCCAAATAAATTAACCATCACATCAACTCAACACGGCAACCGTACTGCGCTGAGAATTTCAAATGCTATTCGGTTTTCTGTGGCCTTTCCATGTGCTCGGCTTCTTTGACGTTTTCGCAGTCACGCTCCAACAGCCATTTGGAATTACATTTTGCACACCATGTTACATGTGGCATTAAATTACAAGTCAAGTTTATTTCTACATTTTAAAATAGCTTTACGTAAGCATATTTAGGATCAAACGGAGTTGGCCTCGCAAAGTCTACATCACGGCAACAGTCGAATACCGAGCTAAAGCGGCCTGTGCATAACAAACGCTCCGAAATATAACTGAAGTAAACACAAAAGTAAACATAAAAACGAGAATAAGAAAAAAAAGTGCTCAGTCTGTACGGTCTGCACAGTCTGCACGGTCTGGTCTACAGTCTGCATGGTCTGCATTTGGGGTGACCCAGATCGTGATGTCTTGCTTGTTTACTCGAACATTCAAATCACGAAATAAAATTTTCTTTTGTGAAACATTCAGGCAAAACTACGCGAAAGCTTTGTCAGAGCCTTTTAAAGCACTATAATAGTATGCGTTCGTAGTTAAGTTTTAGTTTTTAAGCTTAAAACAAACATTAATTTACAAAGTAAAAGCTCAACTAACCTTCGAGAAGAAGAGCACATGGCAAAAAAACGGCGTGCAAGGCATTGTGGTTGAATTTGTGGATACAGCGCAATGCATTGTGGTAGAAAAGTTTGAAGCTCGATTCCCTTGCCGATTATAACTGCTGACTTCGCTCAGTCGCTTCAGGCTCCTTCGCTGCGTCAGCAATTATTATTTAACCTACCTCTATATTACCTAACATGGGTTTGTCTTTATGAAACTTCAATACTCACCACAATATCTAAGCGAACATGCAGGCGTTTTTGGCAGCTCATACACGTAAAAGGCGCCACAATTCTTCACTTTAATGTTGTTCTTCCACCGACAACAATTATTTGACCAATGGTAACAAACTTCACGAGTTACTTCACCGTCTGCCACAGAGGGATGTTGTCCTTTAAACCATCCTGGGGCGTGTGTACCACAACGACGCTCAGGTGGGCATGTAGTGGGCATCTGTGGGTTACCAGCAACACCAGTAAAGCGATACCAGCCAGGGGTTATATCTCTCTGATCACATCGGACTGGGCTTTGTCCAGTGAACGATTCTAAGCGGTCCGCTGCATTGAGGCTCTTGTAGTTGCTGCATGGGTCATTAGATGCAACTGTTGAAAAAAAATAGATGTAACCAAAATCTACATGAAAAACACTTTCCCTGTGCAGATTTCCATGCTGTAGCCTATGTCAAGTGAAAAAGTCATATTAGGTAAATATAAGTGAAAATGAAAGAACAGATACAAATATGGAGTCAGGTTGAGTTTGAGACCTGAAACCCTACCAGGAAACTGCTGTTGACACGTTTGACTGTGCTGTTTCAATCGCTTTGACCAAAACATGCACTCCAGGTCATTCGACACCATTGCAGCCATTTCTTCCTTATCAGTGTCTATTAATCTTGTCATTGGAGTTTAGCCCGATGTTAAATATTCCTTTATTTAGAAAGGCAGTCAAAAGAGGCGAAAAAGCCAATACAAAACTGAGAATTGATTATTTTGTCTTTTGCATGTCAAACCACTGGCAACTGCAATAAGAGTTATTGTGTCACATTATCTAAAGGGAACACTCACCACAGTATCGAAGCGAGCATGCAGGCGTTTTTTGCAGATCATACACGTAAAAGGCGCCACAGTTCTTGACTTTAATGTTGTTTTTCCACCGACAACAATTGTTTGTCCAATGGTAACAAACTTCACGAGTCACTTCACCGTCTGCCACAGAAGGATGTTGTCCTTTGATCCATCCTGGAGCATGCGTACCACAACGACGCACAGGTGGGCATGTAGTGGGCATCTGAAAGTTACCAGCGACACCAGTGAAGCGATACCAGCCAGGGGTAATATCTCTCTGATCACATCGGGCTTGGCTTTGTCCAGTAAAACTCTCGAGCCGGTCAGCTGCATTGAGGCTCTTGTAGTTGCTGCATGGGTCATTAGATGTAGCTGTTGAAATAATAGATGTCAACGAAGTCTAAGAACACTTTCACTGTACACAATTCCAAGCTACGGGCTATTATTTCACAGATTTCAAAGGAAAAAATAATCAAAGAAATCAAAGGTAGAAATGAAAGGATAGAAAGCGAGAGTGTTTTGGTTATGTCAGATTAAGTTGTAAGACCTGACAAGCCTACCAGAAGGCATAAGCCATCAATAGGGTTCAATTGTTTCAATTGGTATGCCTATAACTTGCACTCCAATGATTTCTTTCGTTAGTTACCACTGACAGTCATTTTTTTTAATATCCATTGCCAAATTTTCTCCCGTTATCTCGGAGAACGTGAACACTCACCACAGTACCGAAGGGAGCATACAGGCGTTTTTTGTAGCTCGTACACGTAAAAGGGGCCACAGTTCTTGATTTTAATGTTGTTTTTCCATCGACAACAATTGTTTGTCCAATGGTAACAAACTTCTCGAGTCACTTCCCCGTCTGCCACAGAGGGATGTTGTCCTTTGATCCATCCTGGGGCATGCGTACCACAACGACGTACAGGTGGACATGTTGTAGGCATCTGTGGGTTGCCAGCAACACCAGTAAAGCGATACCAGCCAGGGGTGATATCTCTTCGATCACATCGGACTTGGCTTTGTCCAGTGAACGATTCGAGGCGGTCTGCTGCACTGAGGGTCTTGTAGTTGTTGCATGGTCCATTAGATGCAACTGTTGAAAAAACATAGATGAAATGAAACCCAAAATCACTTTCGCTGTGCAGAATTCCATGCTAAATGTGAAGATAAAGGAATATTAATATATGAAAATAAGATAAAATGAAAGAATAGATAGAAATTCAGAACGTTCTTTTTAACACTAGGTTCATTTTGTAAGACCTGGGAGCCTACGAGAAAGCTGCCGTCGATACGGTTGTGCTGCTTTAATCGCTATGACTCTTAAATGCATTCCATTTTATTCTTCACTACAGTCATTTCTCTCCTTTTAAAGTCTATTGCCTAATTGTCTTATTTTGTCTTGGAACGTCACTCACCGCAGTATGGAATCATTTTTAGCTCATTCTTTGCGCTCATTCTTTGGGTCATATGACGCAATGAATGAGTATCGTGGGGATCGAAATGTGTCCCGGAAGTTTTCGACCGTAGACGGAAATGACAATTTTCGCCGCTTATGTCCCCCTTAGTAAATGGAAAATTAACTTTGATAAACCTGAAATACACATGTGCAAGAATTTAACTGTTCTACAGACTAAGAAATAAACAAACATCAAATTACATTTTCGGCATTTCTATGGTGTGCAACATGAATCAAGAAGCCGAAATTTCAAACCCAGGGCTACCCAGAACGATTTTTTGACACGCTCGACTGCAAGAGGCAGACCATGAAGAGCGAAGAGGTAGATCGAAGCAGTCATACTGGAAGTGCGAACAGCACACGTGGATGAGTTGAACGAATCACACAGTGAACACAAGAGCATCGAGGAAATGAGAACTTCCTTTTCACCGAAGATAAAGGAAGTTTCAGGACAGGTAAAATATAAAAATAAACGGTACAGATCTCGCTAGGACACACTGCTACGATATTCGTGTTAATTTGTGTCAACAGAACTTAAGGTCAGAAGAAGGAGTAGAACAGTTTTAAGAATTCCCACAACCCAAATAAAGCGTCTTCTGCAAAAGAGTAAAAAAGTTGTAATTAAAATGCAAAAACATGACTGTTCGAAAAGTTGTCCCACAGACATCAAAGGTTCATGTATACTTTGGCAAAAAAATGAATTTTGTGGAATATTTTATTTTTAGCGTAAATCAGCTAGAAAGCAGAGGTCAAACATCAATAAAAAAAGATTATCAATCTATATATTATTGCTGCCCAAAACAACAAAGGCTGTTTGCTTTTTATACAAACAAGAATTCGAAAACACAAAAAGTTAGTTGTCTGTGCTTATACACTGATGAACATGGTTTAAAGAAATAAAGTGCTCTAAGTTGTGTACAAATACTTTGGGTAGCTTATCGCATAATAGCATTAAATACTTATGAAATGACAGGTGGGAATGAGCCAATTCAAAAATCAGCAAGTTCAAATAATGAAAATTAGAAGAACGTAAACAAAGACAGTTCTCCGGACATAGGCACGCACAGCTTGTCAATAGAGACAAAGAGAACTGTTTCATTGTTGTAAGGATGGTAACGTCTTCATTAACATATATGATGGCAAGTCTTAATGACAGAAAACAAACAAATATTTTACTTTCTTTCTTAGTATCTTTCAGGACTTTAGATTTTATTCCAAATTTTAATTAAAAGTTCTTCTGCCTGCATGTCATTCCTAACATTTGTTATTGTTACTATGTCAATAGCCCTTTTCACGGTTAGCTTTTCTCATTTGCATTACAATAAAATATAGCATGTATGTGAGGCAATTTCGGGCTATTTTGGAGTTTTAGCCCGAAATTGCCTCGCATCCACGTTGGATTACATTGTAATGCAAATGAGAAAAAACTAACCGTGAAATGGGCTATTGGGTAATTTTCTTTGTAGACTAATTAGCGACTTGCTTGTAAATAGTCAGCATGAGAAGCACCTTATCGAGACGGGATGCATTATAATCTATCTCTATCTCAGATTTTAACACTACGCGGTTTCAATTTACCATTTTACTGTTGATGTTTTTTTTTTTCTCATTTTGAAATAAAGTGATCTTGTGTTAACTTCAATTATTAATGTCATGTGGCAATACCAAAATAACCACACAACATTCCACCCCACCTTTGTAATCCTAAGACACTATGAAGTTTTTTTTATGAAGCATGGGGATGCTCCTAGAATTAGAAGGGAAGGGGGGGGGGGGGGTCATATAAAAAAGTTGGCCTTCAAAGCAGGGGAGATGTGCCACAAATTTGGCTCTGAATGGGCAGTCACCGCCAGATAATCACTTTAAAGTGTACTATAACGGTATGAATAATGACGCAAGATATCCCATTACCCCAAAATACCATTTCTGACTTTCTGAAAATTTCAATTTTTCCCACAGAACATTTGCATTAACCTCCTCCCCTCCCCCGAGCCCCTGTAGTTTATGACTTGAATACAGTTAACTCACACTATTATAATCCTCATT
This sequence comes from Platygyra sinensis, assembly GCA_019787425.1. Lineage (NCBI taxonomy): Eukaryota > Metazoa > Cnidaria > Anthozoa > Scleractinia > Merulinidae > Platygyra > Platygyra sinensis. The sequence continues at coordinate 39,375 of JAHPZR010015079.1, read as the reverse complement.
CATAAAAAAAAATACCAGTGCGCCATTACAATATCATCAAAATCATTCTTTTCTTTCTCCTTTGGTTCAGATAACCAGCAATAACAGGGACAATGAAAATTGTCCATTATAAGAATGAGCTGCCTTCAGGGCCCTTTGATTATATATATTTTTGCCAGATCACGATTGTAGGTTTTCATCTAAAAAAGGGGAACACTCACCACAGTATCGAAGCGAGCATGCAGGGGTTTTTTGCAGCTCATACACGTAAAAGGCGCCACAGTTCTTGATTTTAATGTTGTTTTTCCATCGACAACAATTGTTTGTCCAATGATAACAAACTTCACGAGTTACTTCACCGTCTGCTACAGAAGGATGTTGTCCTTTGATCCATCCTGGGGCATGAGTACCACAACGACGTACAGGTGGACATAAAGTGGGCATCTGTGGGTTACCAGCAACACCAATAAAGCGATACCAACCAGGAGTGATATCTCTCTGATCACATCGGACTTGGCTTTGTCCAGTGAAAGATTCGAGGCGGTCGGCTGCATTGAGGGTCTTGTGTTTGATGCATGGGTCATTAGATGTAGCTGTTGAAATAATAGATCTTAGTATAATTTCAGAGCTGAACGTAACAAAGAATTTGCAGCAATTTAATTGGAGGAGTGATTCCTCATACGACGGTATAATCACCGCGCTAGGCGGTGACATTTACAGGTCCAAGTTACCAAGCTTGTCATCTTTGCCATGTCTGCCAGTAAACATGACCGACAGTTGATGACTGAATTTATTTATTCCGAAAACATCCCAAGTCCAAGATATTTGAAAGGAAGGAGAATTTTCAAAACGACTGTCTCTTGGACCAAAATTCGTTCACAACTCGTGTTCAAGGCAATTAAGATTCGTAAACCTTCTTTTGAACATTTATTGCCCAATTGACTTACGTTAACTATGAACTTTGCCACTCACCACAGTATCGAAGCGAGCATACAGGCGTTTTTTGCAGCTCATATACGTAAAAGGCGCCACAGTTTTTCACTTTAATGTTGTTTTTCCACCGACAACAATTGTTTAACCAATGATAACAAACTTCACGAGTCACTTCACCGTCTGCCACAGAAGGATGTTGTCCTTTGATCCATCCTGGGGCATGCGTACCACAACGACGTACAGGTGGACATGTAGTGGGCATCTTTGGGTTACCAGCAACACCAGTAAAGCGATACCAGCCAGGGGTAATATCTTTCTGATCACATCGGACTGGGTTTTGTCCAGTGAAAGATTCCAGGCGGTCGACTGCATTGAGGCTCTTATAGTTGCTGCACGGGTTAAGAGCTGTAGTAGCTGATGATAGAACAAGATTATGTAAGTGAAGTTGTTTTCAATCGGGGCTATATTGAAGACTCAAGTTGTTCAAGATCCGGTTACTAAGCCGCTTGGTAAACTGTGATAAGTCCATCGTTGTAACAAGTCAATTCAGAGACTTTAAGACCTAGATATTGATTTTCTCTCTTTCAGTGGTCGAGTATTCTTCAAGGCGGATTCTTTTGATTATTTTTACTTTGAATTCTAAAAAAAAAAAAAAAACACGAAATACCCTTAGAAAAAATGTTGTGCGTGTTCTAAGCCATCACAAAATTGAAGGTATCCTCCGAAACACTACCGACTAAAAATCGATTAGGTTGAGTGCTCCTAATCCTAATGCTTCCCTAAAGTATGTTAAACTTACCTTGGGCTAAGCCAAGCAGCAGCAATAACATAACGTTTTTCATTTCCATGCTGACCCTAGGGCAATAAAAAGGTACACTGTATTATCGATTAACTAAGAAAGTTAATTCTACAATCGAGCGCGGTGGTTTACGTAAAAGACAGAATCTGGATGGGGCTTTCCTCGTTCCTGAGAATCGGTTAAAAACAATCTGTCAGTTGTGAAAGGCTGCATCAACGCTCTTTAATTGATTGTCGAGATCCCCGCAAAATCAGATAGGTGGTAATTGGGCTGAGATATTGACTGACACCTGGAAATTACCAATTACTGTCATCAAACAGATTTAAGAACTTTCCATTTCAATGATTTATATTCGTTTGCAAGCTTTCCTTCTGGAGTGCGAGTATTTCCTTTCGTTAGGCGGAAAAAGATGTGCAACTTGGCTTTGGCTGACTGACTCAGCTTGGCGATCATTGGCTAAGATTGTATAGTTATTGTATAGTAAGATTGTATAGTTAGTCTACAAGAATGGACGGAAAACTCGTTTACTGTAAGTACCTTCCGTTGTTCCATACAAAGCCTTAAGAAAGTTTTCTAAGGCTTTGTATGGGACAATAGGGAGGTACTTACAGTGGCCTCGTTTTCCATCCTGTCGTTTACATCTCAAGAGCTGATGTCTACTAAACTACGTTTACAACTCAGGAACACTCTTATGAACAGAATAGATTTCAAAGTATGAGTCATTATTAATTTAAGCCGAATTCGATTAAATCATGAGATGTCCTCTTCGTCAAATTCATTAGCTTTTAACGATTGCAGTTATGCACGAAACAGAAATTATTTGAAAGGGAAATTCAAAATAAAATTGGCTGATCCTTTATATGAAAGAGCACTGTTTCTGTTTACGTTCATTGAAGCAGGTAGTTTATTGTTTATTTTAAAAAGAATTTAAATTATTTGTTGTAAAGTAGTTAATGCTATCAACCCCTTAGCTAGGACAAGAATATGAACACACTTTGTGGGGTAAAGGGGTAGGGGATTAAGCACTCCAGTCGCAAAATTGCAGACATAACATGCTGGTCTAAAGCTAGTATTATGCAACAAAGAGAGATGATAATTCTCTCTCAAGGGTGATAATCCTTGGCCGTGGAAGGGGTAGTAATCCCCTACAGGAGGTGATAAACCCCCGGGATAACACTCATTCCCAAGGCAACACAGCTATAGGGATACCAATCCCCAGAATGAATAGCTGCCACGAGTCTATGGGTGAAAGTGTGGCCAGCATGGGAGCACTTAATCCCGGACCCTGACTTTATTGCACTTTTAACAAATGTTAACACTTCTTAATGAGCCACAAAATATTAGCAATAACAATAAGAATGCTCTATTTGTATAGGAATATATATTATTGACATTTGAGAATAAGTCAACGTGCCAAAGTTCGTGTCCTTGAAGATTGTTGTGACTCTGTTTTGTTTTGTTTTGTTTTTTGTTTTTGTTTGAAAAACTATAACTATCAAGGCTTCATACATTGTCTTCGAGTACTAGTATTTGTGAAATCCTACCAATACAAAGGGTCGGGTGGGAGGGAACTGTGATTCTTGTCAAATCGAGAGAACTGAATGAATCACGAACCGAAGCAAACGGACAAACATACTTGATTGACAGGGAGAAAATACAGTGTTGTTATTGGACAAATCTAATTGACTGCACGTGAAGCCATGTGGGCTAAATGACCTTTGTACCCTTGTATTGCTAACATTTACAAATACATTATTGTTTACTGTTAGCTTGACGCTAATAAGCTAAAGGTTGTATCATTAACTGTAATTTATATTCTATAAATTTTCTTTTATACGAGTTTCTGCAGACACGTTTTTGACGTTAGTATCACTAGGTATTGTTGCGCTTTTTAAAGGAAGATGAAATGCGGAGAAATATTTTTGCAAACCCTCTTTTGCCTCGCATATTTATGAAAAGGCTTAGTGAATGTGAATTATTTTGAGTCATTTTCAAAATCGCAAATGATAGCGTCACGATAACCACGCGATTTCCTTTCTTAGGTTTTCCTCAAACACAAAATCAAACATGACCAGTGATTGTTTCGTTTTCAAATTCCTCGGGTGTAGTGTGGCCGCGGCCAGTAGGAATCGTGCGCATATACGACGGCGACTATGGGGACGCCAGCGACGCCTTGTAAAAACAGTGCGTTTCTATCGAGCGTGTGCATAGGACGTCACAAACGGCATGTTGGTGTCCCTAAACAATGAAACGTCAGCCATCTTGTTGTCCGAAATCAACCCTGAAGGGGAGTTAAATTCTTTTGAAATGCAAAAACTTTCTTTTGTTACGTTAAACAAATACGCATGGGCGCTTGTGACGAGACTGCATAGGGTTTATCTTACTTTGGAATTTTGCATTTATTTGGATTTATCCAGTGTGTCTGTCGGTATTAAAACTTGCTCATGCTGAATGTTACGACTGCGTTCAATTCAAAATACGAATAATCAGCGGTTGTGGTTCACGTTCTCCAGTCCACGCAGAATTTGGTCATTTCATGTTGCTGTTTTGCAGAGAACGACAAACTGAAATGTACGAAGATTTATAACGCACGTGCATTGCCATTGTTTTGCTCATTAAATCTTCTGTTTGGTGCCGTTCTCGTTCCCTTTGCCGTCGTGTTTTGCCTAAGGTCCCCACAAGTGATGATGGAAGAGGACGCAAATTCAAATAGCATGGTCAAATTTTCATATTCGTCTAGCTCTGATGTTTACAGAGAGCGCTCATTTTCCCATAGACAGGCCATTTCTTTACCGCTGTAGAAGAAAAACACGCAGAGAGAATAGCCATTTCATACCGCGTTGATATGCAGATTATTGCAAGACAGTTCACACGGATGCGAAATTCTCACGCAAATAATCTCATTGTTGCGCTCAGTCATCTGTTCTTCGACACTCTTGTTGTATTGTTGTACTTTCTTATTAAAATCCTTAATCACCTTCAAGGGATTTTCACATCCACGTGAATTGTTTTGCAATTCTCTGCTAATCAACGTTGTGAAAACCACTTTTTTCACCTTTTTTTTCTTTTTAGGGCTATGAAAACTCTCCTCGAACTGTGAAACATGCCGATAACATGCCGATAACCGAGAAGTCGTTTCCACTGATCTGTGTTGAACATTGTAATTTTATCCCGATATCTTGAGCCAATGTTTCGTTAGAGAATCAAGGAATTTCACCGTCAGTGTAATAAAAGTTATGAAAAAACGTTCAATAAGTGTTTAACCATTAGACCCGTAGCCCACAAGGGCTAAGGGTCAATAGCTTAACTTGAGGCGAAGCCGAATGGGCTGATTGACCAGTGGCTCTTGAGGGCGAAGGGTCTAATTGTAGTGAAATTGTTTTAGTATCATCCAACTAATTAGACGGAAAAATCATCAGCAAAGTTAGCTAATGCAAGTTGAAGAAGTTTCAAGTTTCAAGTTTATTAAGTCTTCCAAAAGAATTAGTTACAGTGAACACCGCCTGCAAATAGCGAGCTAATCTAGGCAGGCGGTTGTTAAGGACACACGAACACGAATTACTAGTTGAAGGCGTTAAAAAAGTCGAAGAAAATATTTATTTGGCAATAAAACGAAAGAGAAACCGGCGAATTTCGCTGCTCGAGTTCTATTACTAACTGATGGCTGACACTATATATAGAGATCATAAAAGCTTTCGGCTGTCAGACGACAGCCTTTGATGGATAAAAAATTAGGAAAATGACAGCTTCCTCATACGGAAATAGGTGGGACTATAAAAAGAATACAACAACGTGAGAAACAAATACAAGTGTCAATAAACCAATTCTTCTTTTTTAAAAGAATAGAGTATTGATTAGGGAGCGGCCTTGAATTGTAATCTGCATGATTTATCGAAGCGGTGTGCCATGATTCTAGCGTCTTGCGAATACCAGAAGAACCTTTGTCAAGTCAATCTTTTTTAAAGAATAGAGTATTACATTGATTAGGGAGCGACCTTGAATTCATTTTTCCAGAAATTCTGATTTCCAGATTAAACTGGGACTGATAGAATTTAAAAAAATTGCTTTCTGACCAACATGTGCAAAACCAGTAGTTGTTCCCTAAGTTGTCCAGGAAATATTATTATTCAGATAAAACTGGTACTGCGGGAGTTTCACACGATTTCTTCTCGACACACCTGGAGAAAGCCATTATTCGTACGCCCTTCAGTACCCTTGCGAAGGAAGTTTTTAACCTGGTTTAGACAACTAGAGATCGAAGGCAGGCATTTTGCAGAAAATTCGAGATTCACTTACCAGAGATCTCTTGGAAGTCCGTTACCTTCTCTCGATCCTTTATTGACCATCTGACATTTCAACCCCTCGTTGTTATTCGCTCTTATATATACGCGTCACAAATAAAGCGCATGCGTACAAGTTTGTTTGTAACCCTCAAGTGCAAAATCAAGAATACATGCATATTAATTGAGAAAGTTGGTTTTGGTACGGGTCGCCACTTCACGAAGCTCTTCGAAACGTCTCACAGGATTGGCTGAGAAAATGATATACGAACAACAGTAACAATGGACCCTAGCCCTAAAGCAATAGAGCTTCGTGCTAACAAGGTCCGATGAAATTCGAAAGCTATGCGGAGAGCTTCATGACGAATGTGGTACTGAGACAACAATGATCGATTAGCTAATAATCAAAACTATCGCGATGAAACTTTTTTTTTCCGATTTCAACTATTATTTTGCATTCCACAGATTTTATAACAGTGTGGCAACGCAATGCCATTGTAATATATTTCAATGATTGTTATTAAATGAAGATTCAAATGTCAACCTCAACGCGAGAGGGTTTTTGTTCTCTGTTATGTCACTGCGCTCCAACAAAAAAAAAAAACAACAGACACAGTGATATTGGAAGGGCATCACCAGTTGTGTTTATTGGAGACGAAAAACTTGGGAAAATGCAAAAATACAAGCATTCACAAACTGCCGGCGAAGAAAACGAATAAAAAAGAAGAATTACAAAATACCAGAAAGTTTAATGTCGGTCAGGTGCGAGCGGGGAGCTGGCTGTGTCGAGTGATAGCACGAGAGGCGCGCGACAAGGCTTAAATACCGTCATGAGGGGTCAGGAAAACGGAACTGTGGCGATAATTGAAAATTCTGAACATAAAAAACTGGTTTGTCAGAAAACTAAAAAACTGTGCGTTTGGCATATTTGTACCGAGGAGCTGAGGTCTACCAAATTACGTTTAGAACGCAGAAACACTTTTAATCGTTATAATTTTTTTCCTTAATTCGGTCAAATAGATAGATTCTTTTGCCAAGTTCACTAGGTTTTAAAGCGTGCTGTTACGCATGCAGACCGTAGCCTTGGTGCATTAGGGCGTTCATTAAAAATACGTGTATTGAAGCATGTACTTCACTGTTTTGTATTTTAAAACATTTTTGTCAAATATTACGCCTAGTCGTAGAAAGTGACCGCTTTTTGTTCAGATGCCCTGATATAGATACTCTCAGAGAGGCTTGGAGAGTCTGAAAGTACTTTTGCAACCTTCTTTGGCTTTGTAAATGTGCGAGTCATTTTGAGTCATTTTCGAAAACGTTCTCCAAACCGGCTTTTTGTAAGTAAGTAAGTTTTTCCAAAACGATGGCGTCACGATTACAGTGATGTGATTTCGCTGACCGAATTTTCCACAAACGCAGATTCAAAATTCTTGCGTTTACATATTTCTCCGGAGTGATGCGGGCGGAGAACATTTGATGCGCTTTAGAGTGAAGCCTCCGTTTTCAATTTCCTCCGGCTTCTCGTGGATAGATGATGCAAATTTAAATTGCAACGTCAATTTCAACATTCGTCGATATATTTCAATCTGTTTAACAATCTTAGTTCTGTTCATTTTTTCCAAAGACGGAGATTGATATCTTATCGTCGTAGATAAAACACACGGAGAGAAAATGATCATTTCATGATGGTTGATTTGAAAAGTATCGTAAAGCAATTCACGCGGATGTGAAATTCTCGTGCAAATAATCTCATTGTTGTTCTGTGACATTCTTCTTGTATTGTTGTACTTCCTTATTAAAATCCAAATTCACCTTCACGGGATTTTCACACGCACATGAATTGTTTTGCAATTCTCTGTATAACAACGTTGTGAAAATCTCTATTCACAGTTTTTCTCGTTTTTTAAGGCTACAAAAAACTCTGCTCGAGTTGACAAACCTGCCTATAGCGCGAACAATAGTCATTTAATTTCCACGTGTCCCGCTGCTGAACATTGCAACTCTATCTCTAATTTTTCGAACCAGTTTTTTCTTGTATATTCAAACATCGCGATTCCACTCTGTTATTTTTTCCACGAATTTTACTATCCAAATCAAACAAGGACTGCGAAAGTTCCGACTTACATGTGCAAAACTCTTATCCGTAGTCCAAATGGTCCCAGAAATTCCACTATCTGGCACTGTGAGAGCCTCACGCTATTTTTTTCGGACACACATTCAAAAAGCCATTAATCGTATGCTTTGCCCTTACCAAGGAAAGTTTTTACCTGGTTTTGACAGCTAGAATTCGAAGGCAGACATTTTTGCAGAAAATACGAGCATTACTCACCAGCTGTGTCAGAGAACTGAAGTCCGTGCTCTACTCTTGATCCTTTATGAACCCTGTAGCTTCCCAACTGAAGGTAAACTGTCCAGCCCCTCGTTGTTATTCACTCTTTTATACTTTTTAGCTACTAGAGCGCAGGCGCACATGTCCTAAACGACAAACCCTCGAGTACCCAGTTGAAATAAATCCAAAGGGGAAAAAATGCTGATTGATCTTTTATAATGTAAATAACGCATTTATTTGTCACTTACTTCAGATGCATTTCTCAAACTTAAACTCGCCACTGTCCTCTGGATATACCTAAGATATTTTCAGCATTTTTTAGGGGGAAGGGGGCAATTGTCAAACCCATTTTCTCTTCCATCCAAATCTCCAGTCAAATTGAATGCGTGCGGCAAAGCATATTTCTTTAGATTTTCAAGACAACAAGTACAGTAGTGCACGAAATCATTTCCCAAGGAGTGAACGATAATCCGTTCGGAAAAAAAGTTGAAGAATTAAAAAGATAATCCGAAAGTAATAAACTTATTTGTTATTCGCTAGAAACCATCTTTAAATATCAGAAGTACATATCAAAACAATGAGAAAGTTGGCAACAAATTAATAAAACCAACGAGCTGGAAAAAAAAAGCAATCATTGAAATATATTGTAATGACGACATTGCGTTACCAAATTGTTATAAAATCTGTGGAATGCAGACCAATAGTTGAAATCGGAAGAATCTGTCATAAATGAACAGCCAAATGTGAGCGCGGAAGAATATTTTAGCAGGTTTGTCAAAAACTAAAATTCTGTGGCCTTGACGGGGGCGCCGTACATAAACGAACATGACATATCATGATGACAGACACTCAGAAAAAGACTCTTGAGAAGCACTCAACATGAAACTATACAAAACTACTCCAGAAGTATGAAGAAATAAAATTATGCTTTTATCATTATCATTACCCAAATTCATCAGATTTTTTCTCGAAAAATTTCCATCGTCTAATGGCCCTATTACTGAAAGCTCTAAAGCAGCAATTTTCCAAAATTGCGGCTGCTGGTAACGTTCGAGAATTTTATTACTTAACTTCTACTGTTGCAGTAAAAGTTTGAACTTTTTGGTGTATTTTGACAACAAAAACAAAAAATATTTTAGGGGTTTTGAGGGATTTTTATACACATTTTTGGTGACGTGAAGAAAATTTGTCGAGAGTTTTTGAGACATGGTTAAGCGATTTAACGTAATATTTGTGGAAGGTGTTGTTTAAAGAGCATAACTTGACCTCTGCCCATTTTTCTGTTCCTTGTTCCGAGGTCTTCAGGAGACGTGTAGTTCGTTTTGTGTAGTTGCTAGTAACGTTGCACTTAAGGTCAATATATTGATCGCGTGCAAGATATTAGAACAAGGCCAGTAACCCTGTATACATCTTGGCGAAACAATTGATAATCTTTGAACGATGGGCTCCGGAAACAATTATGCAGACCTTTTACTTTCACTGTATGCGATATGGACAAGAGACTGAATAACACCAATCTCGGGTGTGATAGCTTTCGTTGCCTCAGTAGTGGCAGATCTATGGGAAGGGGCCCGCCCCCTCCCCCTTATCGTGGGTAAAAAAAAAGATATCAACTTAGAAACTGCAACGTTATGGCAATGCAGCAACATTTCAGCTGGACTCGCCTTTGAGAGCTTTTAAACTTAGAACATTTGCTTTTCAAAGAACATCGCGAATTCTAATGTAAAAGCGTAGTACTACGCTCAAGACACACTGACACCTCTGCGAGAGAGACGTGGCAGAAAATAGTGCATGTGTGAAACAAGAGCCCTCTAAGAAAATCATCCCGTTGTAGGTTTGAATGCTAATGAGCGTTGTCGAAAGCCTAAATCAATTAAACCCCTGAGATGAATTTTCAATGTCCACTTTTCGAAATTGTGTATGACCGCGAGTAGGAATTTAACCCGGACTGCTTGATCCGGAGTCCAGCGCAGTTAACCTTGAGGCCATTAGGCCCTACGTTGTACATAGGATAAAAAAGGCAAAGTTGACAGAAAATTGAGGAGCTCACTACTTTAACCTCTCAATTTTGAGTTAGTTTCCGAACATTGTATTACGTCCGTTTCGACCATCAAATTTAAAGATAATTAAGTATTGAAACAGTTAACTCCACTTTGACACTTACCCGGGCTGAGATAATGATAACGAAACTGGCTGGACTATAGACGGACATCAACTCCCAGAAGTCTTGTGCCGGTCAGTGATAGCTGAGAAACTATCGAACCGCTTTTACGCCTTTTTTTACCGATACGTGATCCAGATTTCTACCTTTCAGTTGGCCAGTTAAACACAGCTGAATGCTGTATTGTTTACAGAGCCGTGGGAAGGTGCAGTCTATTTACCGATAGCTTTTCTAATGGCTTCGGTATGAATCTTTAGAGTGAATGAAAAACACAAGTTGAAGTCATTTCCTTATTGCGTACTGGCGAAAGCACCCACCTTGACATTAAATTGCTTCTTTGTGGAAGCACTGAAACACTATTCACCCAGTGTAACATGATGAACTTTTGCTTCCTCGGCTTCCTCGAGCAGGGAACGTGAGTAAATAACACGTTTGTTATCACAAGTATATTGACATTGATCAAATCTGCTTCCATATGAAAACTTCGAGCCATCAAAGATAGGGTTAGGGTTAGGGTTTACAGGATTATGAACTTACACGACCTCTAAATGGTCATGCGAGAGAAATTAGCGTAAGAAGTCACAGCGATTTTTTAAATATAACACTCAGTTTTGTTATGTCGAGTAAAGGACGTTAACTAACAGAAAATCTACCAACGTTTGCAAAATTTTTCAAACAATTTTTTATGATCATTATTTTAGTTAAGATAATCCATTCCACATACCAATAAAACTTGCTAAAAAAAACCAGATTGATCTGGACTATTCTACACAATATATAAAGTTGAACATTATGTACCAACATCTTAGATTGTCTTGTATAGTCACAGTTTTTTGTTTCCCACTAATAGGCAATGATTAAAAAGCAAACACCAGCCTTAAAGTCACGGAAGATTTCTATAAACAGATCGGCGTTTCATTTACCCTTCAGGGTTATTAATGGCTAAACAAACAAAATGTTAAACTTATCTTCAGGAATCCTTTGAACTGCGTTGATGATATTTGATTTTCATTCTCGCAAAGTCAAACACCAACAAAGCTGTGATTGCTAAAGGTAATAACTGCTTTCCCGTTTCCACTTAGGGAATTATAATTAAAAGCAAACATCAGACCGCCAAAAGCACTTTTAAAATTGATTTAGAAGACTGATTTGTTTAAACAGATTGTTAACGATTTAGTTTCAGTTTCAGAGTTAACAAAAAAACAAACTTATTTTATTTTATGGAAAATTTCAAAATTATCTTTTTCAGTCAATTCTTTAAACTGCGTTGCGAATAGAGGATTTGAGTTTCCCGTTACTTATGGCTTCACCTAACCACAGCTTTTTTTGCTTCCAGTAACCAAAGGAATAATACAACCTAATTACTCTACAGGCAGTTAAAAAATGATTTGTCAAAGAAAATCTGTATAAAAAGATCTCTCAAAATACCACTTTGGTTTCAGTTCAAATTCACCGTTACTTGTTGACAAAAGAAAAATAGAGAGGCAGGGTCACCAAGTGGTTAGCCAGCTCTACTTCTAATCAGGAGGTCGCGGGCTCCGCAAGACCCTCTCTGACCGCTAAGCTGAACTTGTTCCTTGGTGGACCCTAGTTCAACTCCTCGGTCATGCTTTTGAATAGTCAACTGGTCTGCCTCCCGCCGCTCGGGATTTATAAGCCTGTTATGTTTATTTGAATTTTTTTTTTCAGTTCTGGCATGCATGAGAACTGCCTGGTTGTAGCCACGGGCATCGGCCAATCAGTACAAACTTTCACATTTAACATTTTTTATCATTGTCTTAAACAATGGTTTGATTAAAAAAATTCCAAAATAATCTTCAGAAAATCCTACGGAAGAACTTCGTTGAGGGGATTTCTTTTGAATATCTCGTGTATTATCTCGTTAAAGGGGAAAAAAAAACAGGGAAGCTGTGATTATTTAAAGCAACAACAGCTTATTTGTTTTCCACCTGGGCGATAATAAAAAGCACATACACGTCTAAAAACACTTTTTAAAATGATTTGTTAAAAAGATGTGCATTAGATATATCATTCAAAATAGCAATTTGGTGTCAGTTACAGGGTTAATGCATGGCTGCTGAACAAACAAAACCCATAATTGATCTTCCTAGAAGGGTTTGAGAATTGCATCGAGGACTGATTCAGTTGAGTTTCTTCATGATTCAATTAATGACTCGTTTAAGGAACTGTGTCACAGATTTTAGCCAAATTTAGACATAAGAAAAGGGCCACCAAACTGAGTGAAAAAAATATATCCCTTGAAAGTAACATACACGTCTAAAAACACTTTTTAAAATGATTTGTTAAAAAGATGAGCATTAAATATATGGTTTAAAAAAACAATTTGGTTTCAGTTCCAGGGTTAATGGCTCAACAAACAAAGCCCCAGAATTATCTTCTTCAGAAATGAAGGTTTTGAGAATTGCGTCGAGGACTGATCCAGTTGAGTTTCTTATTCAATTAACGACTCGTTTAAGGAACTGTGTCACAGAGTTTAGCCAAATTTGGATATAACAAAAGGGCTACCAAACTGAGTGAAAATATATTCCTTAAAAGGAACCTTTCAATAACGCAAAAAAAAAAAAAAAACAAACACAAAAGAAGATAAGATGATCACCTTAAGTTATAACGCCCGCGCGGGAGATTTATTTGTTTGTAATAAAATTATAGTTTTGTCAGATAGATCCATAGAAGTAAATTCTCTGTTAACATTAATTTCATAGTGTTTGGCAAAGCATAGTGAACTGAACTAAGCTCATCAGGGACAAAGCCCCTAACGCGATACCAAGTTCCACCGCATCACTAGCCGACATCGATCTGGCTTGAACGGTTGAACATCTAATTTAAAGCCAATTTACCCTACACTAACACTGATTTTTAAAATAGTTAGGCAACTATTTATAACACCTTCATCGATCATTTACATCCGTCCGTAGGAGTAATTTCCAACATGGAACTACAAAACTCATCATCGACATGAACTCTGTCATGAAAACGTGATTTTCTCACGTGTCGAGCCGCGACTAAAAGCCGAGATCGGGACGAGAGAAATGTCCTCTTAAAGGGGCATTGTCACGCTATTTGGTAACTTTGTAAAAAGCTAGAAGGTGCCTTCGCATCAATTGAATTCCGAAAGTAATCATCTATATTTGTTATTGAAGACTATTTGAAGGTACTGAAACTGTTTCACCGCCTGTCACCTGTCGCTACGGATGGCATGGAAGGAATTGAATTGAAACTTGAAAAAATTGGCCAATTTTTTCGAGTATTTCGAGTTTTGATGCTACGTGTTCGAAAAGTCCTCAAGAAACTTATAATGGTTAACCCTCTCTGATAAAATTTATTTGATATCTTCGACGTAGCTTTACAGAAGCATCTTATTTACGATAAAAGCCTCAATAATTTTAGCACAGAATTGACCAGGAGCTGAATTGACCTAAAAACAGCAAAACTGCTTCTTAAAGATCCGGGTACGAAGAGCACGAGAAAGGACAAGTAGAACCATCTAAAATCACGAAGGACGCTGAGAAAGCCTACCTGAACACATCAATGGAACTGAACATATATGCCCATTTGGGTAAATATGTCGTATATCGCCAAGCTCTCTTTCCGGAAATTCTCTTTTTTTTAATATTACAAACTTTTTTCTTGATATGATATTTCGCAGTACCACACTCTTTTGCCATGAAGCTCTGTATAACCTCCGAATTTCATTGGATATTGTTAGCACGAAGCTTTATTGTTTTAGGACTAGGGTCGATTGTTACTATTGTTTGTATGTCATTTTCTCAGCCAATCCTGTGAGAAGTTTGGAAGAGCTTTGTGGCGACCCGTATCAAAAGCAATTTCTCAATTAATATGCATGTATTTTTGACATTTCAAGATGTCATAACGAATAGCATATTAGTTTCGGTTATCAGCTATTTTCCAAAAGATTATCGTCTACTCTTTTGATAAATGATTTCATGCACTAACGAACTCTTCATGTAAGTAATGTTGTTTTGAGAATGTAAAGAAATATGCGTTGCCGCACGTGTTAAATATTTTAGAGGGGGAAGGGGTGGAAGAAAAAATGGACTACCCAATTACCCCCCTCCCCCCTCACCCGCCCAGCGTGCCCCTTACAAGAGTAATACACCTAATTCCAAAATGGCCGCCATTTAAGTATTCTTTTGTTTTCTTGCAAATTACCCTTGAATATTTCCCTTACGGTCGCGGCAACAAGGACTAATTTGCAAGTAAACAAAAGAATACTAAGATGGCGCCCATTTTGGAAAAAAAGGTGTATGAGATGGGTTTAAGTCTGAGAATCGCACGCAGCTGAGTATGTAAGGTGTCACATGGTGAAAAATGTTAGAAACGAATGTGTAATTTACATTATAACAGATCATATCAGAATAGATGTTTTCCTTCAATAAAAGTGGCTGTATGGAACGCATGCACATGATGTCATGGCGGCCATGTTGGAGCATCAAACCAGTCCTGTGGGAGTTGAACTCTTTTTCTATGTAAACACTTTCTTTTGTTTCATTGATCTGTGTGATGTAAGCTTCAATTGATGTGGTAAAGGAAAGAAAATTAGATTTTTCCCCTGAGGGTTACAAACTTGTACGCATGCGCTTTAGTTGTGACGCGTATATAAAAGAGCGAATAACAACGAGGGGTTGAGAGGTCAGATGGTCAGGGAAGGATCGAGAGAAGATAAGGGACTTCAATGAGGTCTCTGGTGAGTAAATCTTGAATTTTCGGCAAAAATGGCTGCCTTCGATTTCTAGTTGTCAAAACCAGGTTAAAACCCTCCTTGGCAAGGGAAGAGCGTACGAATAATGGCTTTCTCTAGGTGTAGCTGGAAGAAATCGTTTGAAACTATTGAAGTACCAGTTTTATCTCAATAATAATACTTCTGGGACAACCTGATCTACGAATACTGGTTTTGCACATGTAGGTCAGAAAGAAATACTTTTAAACTCTATCAGTGACAGTAATAATCTGGATTTCAGAATTTCTGGAAAAATAAATGCAAGGCCGCTCCCTAATCAGTGTAATTATCGATTCTTTTAAAAACGGTTCTTCTCGTATTCGCAAGACGCTAGAATCATGACACACCGCTTCGATAAATCATGCAGATAACAATTTAAGGCCGCCCACTAATCAACACTCCATTCTTTTAAAAAAGAAGAATTGGTTTATTGACTCTTGTATTTGTTTTCCCCGTTAATGTATTTTTTGTATATATTTGTAGCTGTCATTTTAATTTTCATCCATCGAAGACTGTAGTCTGACAGTCGAAAGCTTTATCACTATATAGTATGACCCAACTAGTGGAATCATACAAATCCTCCATTTTAATTCGCTACGCTACTAGAGGACTTTTAGTAGTACTCCTCGAAAAGCGAAATTCGCCAGTTTTTCTTTCGTTTTATTTTCAAACTTACATGATTCTTTCAACTTGGATTTGTTAACTTTATTGTTGCCTTTTCTGTCCGCCTAGTGGAATGGTACTAAAACAATTTGACCCTTCGCCCTCAAGGGCCACAGCTGAATAGATCGTTTTCACGGTCACGCAATAAAAAAGTTAATCAAAAACTATCCAGTGCAAAAAGCTACGAAATTGTGATGTTATAGAAGATAAAGAAATAAGACATTTTTCCAAGTTTTAGGCCTTTGCGCTTCCCCAAAGTTCAGATATTCGTCGAAATGTTTCGCAGAAATTTACAGAGCCCAGTATGAAAACGCCATATTGGTGTACCTCCGTGGTACAACAATATGGCGGCCGGAAAATAGTGAAACATCTGGAACTTACTTTGGCTATCTAGGCGACTGATTATCAGTACTGAAAAAACAAGCGTTTACATAAGCACTTTTCCTTATGCTCTAACTTCTAAAAGGGCTCAAAATTATGAGATAAGTATATATTTTTCAACAAACTCGATCGTAGCCTTGTGTCACGCACCTACAAAATCCGGAAATTCAAAATGCCCGGGTTTCCAAACGAAGCAAATTATTGAGCTGTAAAATTGTAAACAGATATAAATATGCCGCCTCTCGGAAAAAAATTTTGTTGGATCTTTAGTTTTAGATTTTGGAAAGTGATGACGTCACGTGAAATCGATCTATTAGCCGATTCGGCTTTTCGCCTCACCTGTAGAGACCTTAGCAAAACACGACAACAATGGCAACGAGAACGGCATCAAACAAAAGGTCACTGGCTCTGCATGTGCGTTAGAAATCTCGGTGCAGTTATTTGCCGTACTCTGTAAAACAGCAACGTGAAATGACCAACTTCTGCCTGTAATGGAGAACGTGAACCACAACGGCTAATTACTCGTAACTGGAGTTGAACGCATTCGTAGCATATTCAGCAAGGGCAAGATTTATTACCGACAGACACTGGATAGTTCCAAATAAATTGGATTCTTAATTCCAGAGTGAAATAGAGCGTATGCACTCATGGAAGCAGCGGCCATACTGTATAATGTAACAAAAGAACGCTTTTTGCATTCCAAAAGAATTTAACTCCTTTAGGATTGATTTGGGACACCATTGTTTAGCGACACCGACATGGCGGTTGTGACGTCATATGCATACGTTCGATAGAAACGCATTTGTTTCACTAGGCGTAGCCTTGCATACGGCTGCCGCGGCTAATTTTTGAATTGATCAGTCAGGATTCAGCAGGCGGGAAAAACTCTGCCGTTCTAAATTCAGTGAAAGTTGACAAATAAAGCATTGAAGATGGGCAAATTTCTCACTGAAAACTGCATGAAATATTCACGAAAAGGAATTTATAATTGCAAAACCAGATAAATCACATTGTAAAGAGAGAAAAGTCTAAAAGATTCTGAGCCTCCAAGCTTCTAATTTGGCGCCTAAGTCAGGCAACGAACTCGTAGTTTGTCGAGTGTCACCAGGTAGGATTGTTCTGAACAAAACATGTGGTTTCTCATCAAACTAAACCCAGACTTTCTCAAGATAACAATTAGAAGAGCCCAAAGCAACATTTACATTGTCTTTATTGTGTTAGCTGTGCAGAAAATGATCATTATCGTGTCTTTTCGGCGCGACAGTAAGTTTTGGCTGCCGCAAGTACTGCGGGCGCAGTTGCGGTATGAAAGGTGTCCTCGTCGTAGCCGTCGTATATGCGCAAGATCCCTACTGGACGCGGCCACACTACGCCATCCAGATTCTATCTCATACGTAAAGCCCTTGGCTTGATTGCAGAATTAACTTTTTTTATTTAATCAATAATACAGTGTATCTTTCTATTGCCCTATGGTCAACATGGAAACGAAAAACATTGTTTTATTGTTACTGCTTGGTTTAGCCCAAGGTAAGTTTAAAATCCTTTAGATAACTCTTAGATTACAAGCACCGAACAGAATCGATTTTTTAGTCGGTAGTCTTTTAGAGGAAACCTTCAATTTTTCGATGGCTTACTACGCGCACAACTTTTTTTCTTAGGCGGGGGATTACAATTACAATAAAGTAGAACATGTCGAAATCCCAGGGTATTTCGTATTTTTTTCAACAAGATAACTTTTTAAAATTCAAAGGGAAAAAATAAAAATAAAATCCACCTTAAAGAATGATAAACCACTGAAAGAGAGAAAATCAATGCCCGTCCTAAAGTCACTGAATTGACTTGACAGCGATGAACCTAACAGTTTATCAAGCAGCTTAGTAAGAGAATCTTAAACATCTTAAGCTATCCATATAGTCTCCATTGAAAACAACTTTACTTCCATAATCGTGCTCTTTCTTCAGCTACAACAGCTCTTAACCCATGCAGCAACTACAAGAATCTCAATGCAGTCGGCCGCCTCGAATCTTTCACTGGACAAAACCAAGTCCGATGCGATCAGAGAGATTTCGCTCCTGGCTGGTATCGCTTTACTGGTGTTGCTCAGTGGTAACCCACAGATGCCCACTACATGTCCACCTGTGCGTCGTTGTGGTACGCATGCCCCAGGATGGATCAAAGGACAACATCCCTCTGTGGCAGACGGTGAAGTAACTCGTGAAGTTTGTTATCATTGGTCAAACAACTGCTGTCGGTGGAAAAACAACATTAAAGTCAAGAACTGCGGTGCCTTTTACGTGTATGAGCTGTCAAAAACGCCTGTGTGCTCGTTACGATACTGTGGTGAGTGGCGAAATTCTTAGATAACGTGAGTCAATTGAGTAATACAAGTTGAAAGGACAGAAATCACTGTAGTAAGGAAAAACATGGAGAGCATGTCATACTGATACCAACTAAAAAAAGTACAACTGCATCGATGGTAGCCTCCTGGTAGGTTTTGAGGTCTTAAGAACTCTAGTCTGGAGCTAGAGAAAACAGTTTAGCTTCCTATCCATTCCTTAATTTCAAAATTCGTTTTCACCAGACATTTTAGGCGATTTTTCCTTGACTTTTATCAAATAATATGCAGCAGTTAGCAGCTCTTAATAGTGAAGGTGTTCTAAAACCAGATTAATTAACCGAATTAACTCGGCTGAAAAAGTGAACATCGGTGAATTTTCATCGAGAAGAAGTCAACAATCTTCACGGTGAGCGTGAGGCGAATAATTTGCAAAGTACAAATTTCAGAGGTAAACGTGCAGGCCAACAGAATAAGGACTAAAAAAGTAAATAAAAATATCAAGACGCAAATTGTTGTTTCCATACACATATATGCAGCTGTAGTTCCAATGATAAGCTTACATATAATATCCATCGCTGGTAAAACAATTTACTCATCGAGTTCGTTAGTAAAACAAACAAGCGACACACTACGAAAAACAGCTTCATCCGGAACCTTTATTTATCGTTTACTTCTTTAACAGTTGTAATCATAAAAATTACAATTTCCTCGATTGTGATTGGTTTAAAAAGCTCCTATTTCCCACTAATTCACTTGTCAAGCTGTTATCGGACAGTTTGTTATCGGACACCTTGTTATCGGACAGTTTGTTATCGGACAGTTCAATAAGCCGATCACATTCAAAGATGTATTTAAAATTAACCAATCACATTTGAAGTTGTGGTTTAAATCAACCAATCACAACCTTGGTTTCAATCACCATAGAAACAAGTGTACAAACTCCTAAATTGGGGCTTTCTTCAAAATGGAGAATTTTTTCCCCTTGAACAATGATTGTTTTAGAAGACAGAAGTGATTTATTTTATCCTATGGCACAAATGTTTATGCGAACTATCCAGACGAGTTCCTTTGTGGATATGTTAACATGTTCAGATGAAGTTCAGCCATCCACAGCATTGTTTATGGCTTCGGAACAACCGCGGCAAACGGAGGTAAACATCCACCCGGCTGTAATACCACTGCACAGTGCGCTAGTATTTCCTCCCTCGAAAATCCTCATTTTGTTCAACAAAATCAAAATACAGGAACAATGACAGTAGACCAAGCCAAGTTTTCCCGTTGTATCGGAAGGAGAAATTTCAGAAATAAATAATAGTAAAACCACAGCCTCCAAAAACATCGCTCGAGCAAATAAATCATGAATGGCAGCATAGGTAGAACATTGTAACGCCAAAAACATTAATGCATTTAACTGCCAGTGAAAGACGAGAATTGTTTCTCATTGCTAGCGGATACGTGCCTGTACAATCCAGCTCGATATCTGCGATTTCTTCGACATTCCCTTTGCAGAGTTCGGTGCCTGCAGCTTCAGCAAATCCACCAGCTGTAGGAGAATGTTCGACCAGCAGTTCCAATCAGTTCAAACCAAGTTTCTTCATTAGCGAATGTAGCAGAATTCACCGGTATGCCGTCGTCCAAATACAGCATGGCTACAAAAATCTCTCGGCGCCA
The DNA here is from genome assembly GCA_019787425.1 of Platygyra sinensis. NCBI lineage: Eukaryota > Metazoa > Cnidaria > Anthozoa > Scleractinia > Merulinidae > Platygyra > Platygyra sinensis. Next base: position 19,085 of record JAHPZR010015079.1, on the reverse strand, counting down.
TTTTAAATTTTCAATAAACAGTTCAGTGTGTTTAAAAAATACCAGCAACTTAAGAAAATCCCCGTCTCAAAAAGCCAAGGAAACGAAGAATCATAATTGACTCTGGCTCTGATCTTTACAACTTGAAGTGAGCTGTCTATTGACTCAGCTTAAAAACCTTGAATCTTGCTGGAAAAACTGCCCTGGCCCTGGCAAGCGTTCGTAATTTTAACCAAATTCCGCAAAGTTCTGCGCAGTTGAGCGTTTTTCATGCATGGTTGCGTTTTTTGACTGACATAAGACTTGTTTTTCGCTCGTCACTTGGCAACCAGCAAATCCATTTTGACTGCTATCGATTTCAGAGCGACATTAAATGCAAATTTTCCCTTTATATCATAACTTTGCTATTCTTCTTTTCTCGGAAATTGTAATTTTTATGATTAATTGGTAATAAGACTTCGTGTCGTCCAATTCTGTCTGTAATCATACTCGTGATAAACAAATCGGACTCCCGCTGCGCGGTCGTCCGATTTTGTTATCACTCGTATGATTACAGACCGAATTGGACTCCACTCAGTCCTATTACCATTACTTATCATCGGATATAAGAAAAGAGCTTTATGTTAAACGGAAAACTAAATTTCGGTCAAATCAATCTGACTCGCTGGAGACTGATCAACGTAGCCACTGCGTTTACTCGATTCTTTACCGCCTTGAACACGAGTTCTTGAGAGAAGTTTTGGTCCATGGCCAAGACTGACAGCAGTCATATTGAAAATTCTGCATCCTTTTGAGGTCTTTCAAATATCTTAGACTTCGAATGATACCTTCTCAATACTGAATAAAAAATTAATTCAGAAACTGACGGCGGGTTTCCCACGATGTAAAAACCTGTAAGGTTTCACTTTGTTTTATAGCTATTGTTAGGGTTAGGTCTATTATAATGTTAACTTCTTTGCTTTCTTTGTTTTACCTCACTGGTGTGTCACAGGTTTTTATACCGAGAATGAGCCTTATCGGCCATGTTTTCTTTACCGAGATGGCAAATGTAACGAGCTTTCTAACTTGGTCTCGAAAACGTTATATTCACTTCCTAATGGGGTGAATATAACGTCATATGAGAAATCACTCGTCCAATCAGACTGCTGGAAATTATTTGTTCAACTCTGAATTTAAACCACGATCTATTATTCGACAGTTGCATCTAATAACCCCTGCAGCAACTACAAGAACCTCAGTGCAGCAGACCGGCTCGAAAGCTTCACTGAACAAAGCCAAGTCCGATGTGATCAGAGAGAGATCACTCCTGGCTGGTATCGCTTTACTGGTGTTGCAGGTAACCCAAACATACCCACTACATGTCCCCCTGTGCGTCGTTGTGGTACGCATGCCCCAGGATGGATCAAAGGGCAACATCCTTCTGTGGCAGAAGATGAAGTGACTCGTGAAGTTTGTTACCACTGGACAAACAATTGTTGCCGCTGGAAAAACAACATTAAAGTGAAGAACTGTGGCGCCTTTTACGTGTATGAGCTGCAAAAAAAACGCCTGCATGCTCGCTTCGATACTGTGGTGAGTGTTGGCGTTCTCAGATAACGTAAGACAATTAAGCAAAAGAAGGAGAAAGTGACTGTTAGTAGTAATTAACTCCGGAAGGGCATGGAGTGCAATTATAGTACTGATATTAATTAAAACAGTTAAACCTTATGGATAGCAACTGTCTGCTAGGGTTTGAAGTCTAACAAACTGAACCTGAAACACTCTAGCTTTCTACCCTTTCATTTCAACCTTTTAATATCTAACATGTATGATTTTACCTTGAAATTTGCTAAATAGGCTGCCGTTTGTAATTCTTTAGAGTGAGAGTGTTTTTAAACTTCGTTACATTTTATTATTTCAACAGCTGTATCCAATGACCCATGCAGCAACTACAAGAACCTCGATTCAGCCGACCGCCTTGAAACTTTCACTGAACAAAAGCAAGTCCGATGCGATCAGAGAGATATAATCCCTGGCTGGTATCGCTTTACTGGTGTTACTGGTAACCAAAAGATGCCCACCACATGTCCGCCTGTGCGTCGTTGTGGTACGCATGCCCCAGGATGGATCAAAGGACAACATCCCTCTGTGGCAGACGGTGAAGTGACTCGAGAAGTTTGTTATCATTGGTTAAACAATTGTTGTCGGTGGAAAAACAACATTAGAGTGAAAAACTGCGGCGCCTTTTACGTGTATGAGCTGCAAAAGACGCCTGAATGCTCGCTTCGATACTGTGGTGAGCGTTCCCTTCATAAGGCGAGAATGTACACTCATGATCTGGCAAAATATATGCAGTTATAAATAGATTAGTAGAGTTGCACTATTTGGTCGAAGACATTTATTGCTACTCAGAATTTCATGCTCCTTGCGGAGCAATCATCAGACAACTGCCAAAAATAAGGATACATATGAAGATATACAAAATTTGAAAATACAGAACAATGCCTACAGGCGTGACATGCAGAAATAATTATGATTGGTTAAGCTAAGCGAATACGTTCTTTAACAGGAATGTCTTCAATTAGATATAAATATATGTAATATCTAATATATAATATCTAATAAGTGCACTGATTTGGTGCGTTAAAAACTCGACACTTGAAAGCACTCGGTTAAAATGAGACAAAATTGCTTTCCTTACATTGAAACATTGATTGTGTCTTCAGTCCACACGAGCGCATCTTAAGGAACTTTTTCTTGATAATTTCAAACATGTATTCTTATACAGTTGCATCTACTGACCCGTGCAGCAACTACAAGAGCCTCAATGGAGCCGACCGCCTCGAATCTTTCACTGGACAAAGCCAAGTCCGATGTGATCAGAGAGATATTACCCCTGGCTGGTATCGCTTTACTGCTGTTGCTGGTAACCCACAGATGCCCACTGACTGTCCACCTGTGCGTCGTTGTAGTACGCATGCCCCTGGATGGATCAAAGGGCAACATCCCTCTGTGGCAGACGGCGAAGTGACCCGTGAAGTTTGTTATCATTGGACAAACAATTGCTGCCGGTGGAAAAACAAAATTAGAGTGAAAAACTGCGGCGCCTTTTACGTGTATTAGCTGCAAAAGAGCCCTGTTTGCTGGCTTAGATATTGTGGTGAGTATTGACGTTTCGTTACGAAAAACAAATGTTAGGTAATACAGAGACAGGTTTGCAAAAAAAGAATAACATGCTTCAAACAGTCGCACATGAGTAAACTGAAGAATTTTAAAACGTCCCAGTGATAACATTTAAAAACGGAATCTTTTCTGCTCGTTACGAACTTGTATCAAACTCTTGGTTAGGATTTTGGCTGGACAATAAGTCAAGCTTTCGATCCTTTTCACCCCCTTATCTACTGTCTAAAGGAAATGGTTTCTTTCGTTCGTAAGACAAAGGTTAGTAATCGCCGACGCGCAGCCAGCTCACCGAGCGCTCAGATTCAAATTTCTTCGCCAGAAGAGACAAAGATTATAAGCCCAGCCTTTGTGGGGAAGGGTGCGGTAGAAGTGATTTTTCTAGCCTGAGCAAATCTAAAGGGAGTAGGTTGGGGAAGTTTGAGACAAGAAAAGCGAGGTATGAAGAGTATTTAAGTGAAAAATTGCACATTACACAGTACAGTTTCATTGAAGTGACTCTAAATATTAATTAAAACTTTTCGAAAGCTCGTTAGCTACTACAACTACTGCTTTTTCCTTTATTCAAACTCTCTTAATTAAGCTAAATACAACCCATACAGGGCATTTGATTTTTTCTGGCCACGATAGCGCTTTCACAATCGAACTTGGCAGTTATCAAACCCCTAATTCACATTCCATTCATTTTTAAGTGTCTTTCAAATTGGGGAGTTATCATGCACAAAACTCTCAAGTTAAAAACTGAAACAAATCTCAATCCTCTGCTTTTCCCTTTCTCTCGTTCTCCTTAACACCATTTTATAACGCCATCTTAAAATACACGGAGAGCTGACAGTGGAAACTGATCCTGAAAATTACTTTTTCAATTGACTGCGTGCGTTTTTTGGATTATTCAACCACTGGCGCAAAGAACATAACAAAAACATATTGTCCACAAGCCAAAGTAAACAAAGAAAGTGTGATTATATTCGTATTTTTACGCTGTGAGTGACTTCACTTTTTAGACGTGGCCCAGAAAGTTTTAGGGAACATTATCTTTTGCCCTTCGTCTTTCGCACAAATCTTAAAATTCTAACAGTGAAACAAACCTCTATGCCTCTACATTTACCCTTTCCTCGTTTTCTTAACGCCAACAAAAACTTCCCATGCGATTATAGAAGTTGAAAAGTGAGCGTTTTTCTGTGCCTACAGTTGTGTAAGTACATTTGTAAATAAATAAAGGGAGGCTGGAAGCGGACAAGATAATTAACGATATTGTTCTAAAGATAAGCAATAGTAAAATGATTTTGTTTTATCAACTGCCAGTTGATTAAACAAAATCATTTTTAGGGGTTGATAATGTCAATTGGCCACCGTAAAGAGATTCCAGTCTCTTTACGGTGGTGGCCAATTCACATTAACTTCCCAGTTGGTTTTATCTTCCTGTAATAATCCCACCGACGCAGCACCAGAGTATTTAGAAACTTACCCCCTTTGATAGTATAAAAAGCCTCGCGAACCTAAGCCCAAAATCATGTTCACTCTCTTGTTTGGTGGCGCGGTTATGGCAGAAAGTACGACTCTTGGGTGGATGCGGAAGGTACAAAACGATTACCTGAAGCAAGTGTTTTGCACGTCATTCCACTCAGTTGGAACTACTCGTTCTTCTCTAATGACAACCTCGACATCGTTTTTTTCTTCCTTTCCACAAAACCTTTTCTGAAACACCCTTCCTTGAACTTTGTTAATAGGCTCAGCGTGACAATTTACTCAGTGAAGTTAACTTTTATTGGCACATATTCCAACAGTTGCATCTAACAACCCATGCAACAAATACAACACCCTCAATGCAGCAGATCGTCTTATCACTTTCACGGGTCAAAGCTCACTCCGATGTGATCGAAGAGATTTAACCCCTGGCTGGTATCGCTTTACTGGTGTTGCTGTTAACCCAAAGATGCCCACCACATGTCCACCTGTGCGTCGTTGTGGTACGCATGCCCCAGGATGGATCAAAGGTCAACATCCTTCTGTGGCTGATGGTGAAGTGACTCGTGGAGTTTGCTATCATTGGACAAACAATTGTTGCTGGTGGAAAAACAAAATTAGGGTGAAAAACTGCGGCGCCTTTTACGTGTTTTATGAGCTGCAAAAGACGCCTGTTTGCTCGCTTCGTTACTGTGGTGAGTATTAAGGCTTTACAAAGACATACGGATGTTAGGTTATATAGACTACTATTATATTATACTGGGATACCTTGGCGTTTTGAACTAATAAACCAGAGAAATGCCAGCCATATACCTTTATGAAGCTTGCCTCTAATAAATGTATCTGGTACAATGATTAACAGCGAGTCCGATCATAGGAAAGTTTATTGCGTGTTGCATCGTCTTTAGTTATTTAAAAGAATCAAATACTAATTGAGATGTTTAGCTATGCATATTGCATTATATTGACGTCATTGGTGTTACCATAGTTAAAATTTGAACATTTGGAGGAATAATTTTCTTTAGCCAAAGAAAAACAAAGAAGTGACGTCATAATAATGTCACTTCCAATCACAATGACACAGAAATATCTGTAACTAGTAGGCTTCTTCTCTGCATCGTTCTGTAATATTCTAATGGTAACAGCATGGAAGAGCAGTTTTACATTTGCCGCGGTAAGGCCTTTAAAGCTTCCTCTCCGTCCCAAAAGGTTCAGAATATCACATTCCTACGTTCTTACTGTGTCCTTAATTTATGCAAAAAAACTAAGAGTTCGGTTTTTCCCAGGAACAATCTGAATTTCAGTTCTAACTCAAACGGCTACTCTGGATTTTGTCGAGGGTAAGTTGTAGCCTTGGCTTATTTCCTTTTTCATAATAAACGGCACTAATTCGCTCTCTTTTCACTTGATATTCACCATATTACCATAAAAACTAGGATAGTGGACAGAGAAGCTACAAGTGTGGCTTAAATTGGGGAGGATTCAATAAGATATGAGAAAAGCGTGGCAGTTCTTGCTATTGCATTTCAAGAAAATTGACTCGTATGTTTTCCGTTTTGCAGCTGCACCTTGAATCATCTGACGACGTGGATCAGTTACAGGGCCACAAGTACATTTGTTTGATAACTGTCAAGTGTCAATCTTTAAATAAAGTTTGCTTCTTTACCGCTCGATTGATCACTATTGATTGTTTGATTGACTGTTGAGTGACTGTCTGATAGACTTATGTACTAACGGACGGATAGACTGAGAAATTGACTGGATGGATGGACTAAACCGACGAACTTGAAACTTAAGGCTGAAGTTTTCAAGATGCGCACAGTGTGACTTAGTTCCTTAACGCAATCTAACAATGAAAGATGTAAGTACCTGGTGTACGCACTCACGTAGTGGTCCGGTTACTTGCACTTACATATAAATTACAAAACATACAATGAAAGCTAACCACAAGCAAACTGCAGTGAAACTAACTGCACGAGCTTCGAGACCAGACTGGACCGAGTCGTCGGCTTGGAAAGTGTAGATATGAAGGGTATAATTACAATACAGTGATGCGACATGCAGCGCAACCACATCCACCATTATCCCTGAGCCACACCGGTTAGCAACTCTTCCCCGAGCCCTTATCTTTGTATAGAGTAAAGCAAGTACTTCACAGTTCATATTGCCAGAAATATCGCCTCTTACCGCGAGACTATGAAACAAATACAGTTTTCGTCATGCGATTTTTAATCTCATGATTAACACAATAAAAGTTACAAGATCATAATTATGTACAATCACATCAAGTAATGTGATAACGAAGCTTACTAGCAAAAGTTAAAGTAGCTAGCACACGACTCGACAATATCAAAAGATGAAATACACTGATTTCATGATTTACATCAAATTTATGTCACATGACATCTAACTAAAATAAGAGAGTATCACCCAATTGACCAATTCGATATATTAATTTCAGCCTAACACAATACTCCTCAGGCAGGCCCCAAAGGTCTGCATTTTGACTGTTAATTTCCATATTAAGGAGTACATTCGGTTAAACTGAGGTTTAAAATTTAATAGCAATATTTAAACAAAATCAAAGAACGGGAAAAGCAGTAATACATTCACTGGGAAACTAAAACCAGCTGCTCTCTAGTAGCCCGAGCCATTCAGAACATTTCAATGAGCGCACAGATGTCCGAGCTTATCTAATTTGAATAATGAAATTAACGTGCGTACGCTTTGCACGGGAGTTTAGACGAGCGAGACAATGACAAGGGAGGGATCTCACGATTTTTGTCAAATACGTCTTCTAACGCGTTAGGTAGTATTCTCTATTTGTAGGAGCGCATGAACGCGCGAAGATGCAAAATTGTTGTTGTTGTTTTTTTTTGTAATACGTTATGGGTAGGAGAGAACAGGAAAATAGAAAGAGGAAGGCTACAGCTAAATCTTGCCAGTCTCTCGATACATGAATCAATAAAGCACCCTGTCAAGAGCCATCAGACGCTGACAATGACAGTGCAGTCTGCGATGACGGCCCAGCTGAAATCACGAGTTCAGATCAATCTCAGTTAACTACAGTTTTACAGCGAGATATAGATGGTAATTCATACTTTGAAAGTCCACCAGTCTTGATCCCATTATTATGCTCTAATTACGATTTAGTCGCTATTCCTCAATATGAAACAAACTTGCTTCATAATGAACAGCCAGTGGGGAAACACAGAGTAACAATTCGGAGAGCGACTGGGAGGGTTAATCTAAAGCAGCAGTCCACGGGCATCCCAAACCATTAAATAGAAGTTTTCGAGACTCAAATAGGGCAAATGCATTTTGCGTTTCTCTTGGTCTCTTATCGTCATTTCCTGATGTCATGACAATATTCCATGAAAAGCCGATGTGTACTTTCTTAACAAATCCGCATTGTTTCTAAAGTTGTAGAGACTTCGCAAGCTCCAGTACGCATACTTGAGAATACTGATGGCAATGTAACGCGGCATCACTTAGAACCAATGATGCAACAAGAAGTAAATAACATCGGAAAGTTCTCGTCGACTTCTGAGAAATGTGTTTCTTCCACAAACAATCTGCCAGTTGGTCAGAAGTAACACTTGATTAAAAGTCATTTGGAGAAAGCAAGAGGGAATATTTGAGAATGTGACCAGTCTTTTACACTGGCGGACAGATAACCCTCTTTAACATGATTGGCTGTTATGTCACATGACAGACCACCATATCATCGGATCACCAAATATGTGTCTTGAATACAATAGGTCAATTTATCGACATAAAATAACATCATGCCTTGGCTTGACGTTTGATAATACCTATGCTTTGATAATACCTATGCATTGCAGGAAAGACAAGGGTGCTTTTGTTAACAAGCCTTTCATAAACTGGAATAAGCTTCAAGAAAAGGAAAAAAGACAACGATGTGAATGTGAAAGAAGTGCTAGTTCTTTAAGGCGGCTGCATACATATAGCAGGGCATACATGGGCCAGGAAAGACTGTTGCACCGCTCACTAATGCAGATACATTATCAAGTTAAAATTGTCTTGGATGAGGTGGTAAATCTGTTTGTCACCAAACACCCACGGAGGCTGGAGCTCGGGACTATTCTGAGGTATTACTTCCGCAGTATTTTGATGTATAATTGAACATCGTGAAATTGGTCTTTGATAACTTAATTCAAACAGTTGCATTCGACAATATAATAATATTCAGTTCCTACCGTGTACTTTATGGTTACAATTTCTCTTGTATTGCTACTTTCCTAAACAAACGGGTCAGACAATAAAAAATACATTTCGGCAGTTTGGTCCACTTTGCCCTCTTTAACACACCCCCCCCCCCCCCCCCCCCCCCCTTCACATAAAATCCTGGTTACGGGCCTGGAATAACCACTAAATACTACTTTAGGAAAGTCTAAATAACAATTAGACTAAGAGCCCGAGTTTTCTACGAGCAGATAGTCAACGAGGCGCAACCGAGTTGACTATCGCTTGTAGAAAACGAGGGCGAGTAGTCTAATTGTTTTAGTAATAAATAGATTTAGGCCAGCCTAAAAGCGTAGCTCCTTGGCCGGGTTGTTCAGTGCCCGATTCAGATAACCAATGCAGCACTTACTTCAAGCCTTGCCATTTGTATGCTCTCGCACTTTGACATTTTATCAGTTCAAAATTATATTGTATCGGCTACAAACACTAGCCATACAATAAACCAATAATACTGTACTTACACATTACGATTACACTGCTACAATGCGGGTATGTTTTCAAGCCTATAGGTTATGCGCTAACTCTAAATGGCAAGTGCGCAAAAACTCTCAAAATTTAGGGTAGTGTTCTTAATAGAAACCACTGTTGAAAACTATTTGTCTCAACTTCACGATATTGCAATTGACCTTTGGTACCCATACCACGGGTCCTGATAAAACTTTTCAGTCTCAAAAACTCTTTTGTAAAATTTCTCAGAGTGGTGTAAAAACTGTTTTTAAAGATAAATTTGCACCCTCCTGCTGGATTCATATCATTTTGATTCTTGATTTTCATAAACCTGATACTCCAATATGTACTCGCTACTTAGTATAAGGCCGAAAACAGACATTTGAAATTAATACAATATTTCTATCGTTGGTATTTCCAAGATGATCTTTGTTTTGCGACAATTTTTTGTGTTCTTGAAATGACATCCTAGAACCTACAGTACAAACGACTGACTCAACGACTGACTCTGGAAAGCTGGTACACCAACTTTCAACAAACGCTTCTTAACAGATGTCAACAAGTACCGGGGCCTTACAAACGACGTAACCAGGTCGAAAACTAAACCGACAAATGGATAGATCTGACTAACAATACATCTAATTGAAACCGACCAATAACCGATGACAAACTTTATACGAGTCTCGCGGCCAATACCATTAAGGCTAAACTGACCAATCACTTTTAACAGAGCAGACTGGTAACACCATCGGCTGACAAGCATTATATTCACTATCTCCACGGGCTTTTTATTCACGCCTTGCATGCCTATGTTTTAACTTTGGCTAGTTCGGAATTCATCAAAATATTGTGAAGTATATATGAAATAATTCATATGTAGATGAATGTGAAGAGTGATCGCAGTAAATTTTCCAATTTAAGCAATTGGAAAGAAGAAGCCTGAAAAAAGTCAGGGCTTCAACGGGATTCGAACCCGTGACCTCCGCGATACCGGTTCGATGCTCTACCAACTGAGCTATGAAGCCACACATTGGGAGCGAGGTCAATTTATTGAATTCATATTTCGTTGGTAGAGCATCGCACCGGCGGCCGTGACCTGGGGGTATGGGGAGAGGTTGTCGTCGTATGGCGCGAAAAATTGCCCTTAAGATCTAGTTGAGGACGCGGACAGCTTCATAACAAGTTTTCGGGGGCTTTTGGTATTTTAGTGAAAGTATGGCATCCTTAAGAGATATACGTAACCTTCTCGTCGAAAGTTTTGATGGCGATGATATTTCCGAGGACGAATTTCTCCTCCTCTATGATGCAAACACCTCGAAAAACCCAGATTTCCCAATATGACTGCTATGGATCATTCGAATTAAATGGGATGGACGACAGCGAGTGTTTGGCTGGGTTTCGCTTTCATAAGAACGATGTTCCCGTCCTTTTGGAGGCTTTGCAGCTCCCTCAGTCGTTTACGTGTCATGAAGGAACCATTTGTGATGGAATAGAGGCGCTTTGCAAAACATTGAGACGGTTTGCCTACCCATGCAGATACAGCGATTTAATTCCACGATTAGGTCGCCCAGTTCAGGAGCTGAGTATGATATCCAACGTCGTGATGGAGACAATTTATCAAGAGCAAAATCACAGACTAACTCAGTGGAATAATACGCTTCTAACCCATCCACTCCTTGAAAGCTATGCCCGTGCTATTGCCTCAAAAGGAAGTCCAATACCTAATTGACCTCTTTAGCTTGGGCGGTTTGTTTTCCCATTGTAGAACACGTGGTATTCTCTGGAGAATTCTTCTTTTGTCCATCTTAAAATTATTCATTCATATACGAGGGACTATTTGAAAATTTGAAAGCAAGAATTCTCAAGAGTATCATCACGTGGTCTACCATGGGAAAACAAACCGCCCAAGCTAAAGAGGTCTATTGCTTTGGTTTTATAGACGGAACAGTAAGGCCAATTTGTCGACCCAAACAAAACCAGAGGATCGTTTATAATGGACATAAGCGAGTACATGGTCTCAAGTGCCAGTCTGTTGTCTTACCTAGTGGTATGATAGCCAATATGTACGGCCCTGTAGGTAATTTTTGTAATTTAATTAATTTGTTGATTCCTTTTCTTTTTGGGGAGGGGGATATTTGGAAGCATTATACCCTTACTTCATCAAACTAAAATAATCATTTATCTGATCTCTTTAAGAGGGTAGACGACATGATTCAGGTATGTTGGCTGATTCTGGTCTACTTCGCGACCTGGAGCATCATGCCTTCTCCATAACAAGAGAACCAATGGCCCTGTTTGGTGACCCCGCCTATCCCCTACGTGTCCACCTCCAAGTCCCATAAGAGGTGCCGGAGTGACACCACAAATGGAGCTGTACAACAAAGCCATGCGCGCCGTTCGTATATATGTAGAGTGGCTTTTCGGGGATATCGTTCATTATTTCAATAAAATTTCTCGATTTGAAGAAAAATTTAAAAATCTCTCTTAGTGCAGTTGGAAAAATGTAAGTTGTGTGTGCCATTCTACATAATGCCTTAACCTGTATGTACACCAACTCTACATCAGAGGACATCAGAGTGCTTTGCCCTGGACCCTCCAACCATTGAAGATTATTTTTCTTGAACATTTACATCTATTCATCTGTAAAACATAAACCTTCTCAAAATACTTGTTTTTAATTAAAAAATTAAACGAAACTTACCTGGAAGTTGAAGTTTGATTGTAATTCTGCCGAACCGTGGAGTCAGAAGGGGATTACGTGAGATTGCGCGACCTGCCAGCTCAGCTCAATATTTAAAAACCTGTCGGATGGTCACACCCCAATGATAGGGCGGGACGATGTGCACAGTTCATTGCATGCACAGCCAGTAGGGTGGGCACGTAATCCCCTTCTGACTCCACGGTTCGGCAGAATTACAATCAAACTTCAACTTCCAGGTAAGTTTCGTTTAATTTTTTAATTCTAGCTCACCGTTACGTCATTCAGGGATCACGTGAGATCTTAAAGCAGAGTGGCCAGACGACAGAGAATGTCCAACAGCCCACTATCCTACAAACGTTGTAAAGCGTATTTAATAACAACATACCATAAATGCTGTAGGCTTTTCCCTACCGAGCATGTACACTGTTCGGCTCAGTCAAGGTTAAGTAAGCTTGACCCATAGTCACATCCGTGAGTACTAACAATCGGTTTGTTATAATACTTGCTAAAAGTGGAAGCATGTGACCAACCTCCAGCTAATAAAATCTTGTCTAAAGGAACCCCTTTTGAATTGGCAGCACTTACTGAAGCTCACCTAGTACTTTATGCACTAAAGACATTGGTGTCAATACCAGAGTTGCTTAACACCTGTTTGATCCATCTTCTAATGGTGTCTCTTGAAACCGCTTGATATGGCTTGTGAAAACTTATTAACAGCTTCGTTTCATCTCCCCGTAGGGGCTTCGTTACAGCTAAATATTTTTGGAGATAGGTATAAATACATAGCCGTCTATCAGGAGCATAAGCCTTAAATTTCAAATCTTGTAAATGCCTCCCTGGCTTAGTGTGTTTAACTTTACTTGAAACTTTAAACGTAAACTGGGACTTAGACATAGTCATATCTTTCAAATCCAACAATTGGATTGTTTGGATCCTTTGACCCGATAACAACATCAACATCATTGTGACCTTGTAGGTCAAGTCCTTTAGAGACAATTTTGCAACGGGACTCAGAGTTTTCAAATAAGATAACACAACGTTTACATCCCAGATTTCAGCATACTTAGGGAATGTGGGTCTTGACTGAAAAACACCTTTCATAAACCTTGTGACTAGAGGGTGATTCCCCACAGAAATGTTTCCAGGCAAGACAATAAAGGTAGACAATGCACTTCTAGCAGTGTTAAGAGCACTATAGCCACAGTTAGCCTCAAACAGTTCAGTTAGAAAATGCAACACTTCCTCTACAGGTGGTGAAAATATATCAACTTTCCGTCCACTGCCGAACCTTTGCCACTTTTGTAAATATCCAGCATATTGTTTTTGGGTGGAGTCTCGCCAGGATGCCATGATGATTTGAAGAATGGAAAGGCGATACCTTTTTCTCACATGGCAGTTGTCACAGTAAGGGTACAATGATTCTCATTAAGGAACAATTAGATTTTAAACTAATTTCGTCAAAAAGTGATCCACTTGGCCGATACATTTTTCTGGAAGCTGAGATCCAAGACTTGCCATTTGTTCTTCTGAATATTTATGCTCCAAATAAATGTGCGGAACAATGCGTCTTCTTTAGCAAATTATCCGAGGAACTGAAAGATTTTCTCACTGATGCAGACAAGTCCGTTGTTGTTGGGGGAGATTTTAATGTTATTCTAGATCAAGACCTTGATGGTCGAGGCGGACATAAAAAGAGAAAGGATTCTGTGCAATATGTAGAAGATATGATTATCGAACATGATTTGGCAGATATATGGCGTATACGTAACCCCACTGACACGCGTTTCACTTGGCGTCAAAAATCACCGTTAATACAAAGACGCTTAGATTATTGGTTGATCAGTAACGATTTACAAGAAGACGTCGAATCGGTAGAAATAGTAACCGCAATTAGATCGGATCACTCAGCCATTATACTATCAGTTAAAGGCCTTGACGAAAATGAGCGGGGACCAAGCTTTTGGAAATTTAATTCTACTTTAATAAATGACCAAGACTACTGTGACCTCCTTCGTTTGGACTATAAAATTTGGTTAGAAGATTTTAAAGAAGTAAATGATAAACGAGTTCTATGGGACCTAATCAAATATAAAATAAGACAGCGAACAATTGTTTATAGCAAAGCCAAGGCTCGCAAAAAAAAGAGAAAAAGTAAACCAACGTGAAGAAAATCTAAGAAACTGCACTACCAAATGCGACAACAACCCATCTAAAGAAAATTTAGAACAGCTGGAATGCCTACCAGCAGAATACGACCAGTTGTACGACTACTTTACTCAGGGAGCTATTATTCGCTCCCGCGCAACTTGGTACGAGCTTGAAGAAAAAAAACAATAGATATTTTTTGAATTTAGAAAAATCAAACAAGAAAAAGAGCAGTGTCCGTAAAATATTCACCAGGGATAGTAAGCTAACAAATTACCCCAAAAAGATTATGGGCGAGCTGGAAGCATTTTATGCTAACCTTTATGACGGTAGCAGTTGCCCATTAGATTCAGCCACTTCCATGTTCTTAGATGGCTCTAGGGGATTCCCTGCATTAACAGATGACTTGAGGGAGATTTGTGAAGGGAAATTAGGTTATAGTGAATGCTTCAGTGTGTTGGAAACCTTCCCCAAAAATAAAACCCCTGGGAATGATGGTTTGACAACTGAATTCTATTTGGCCTTCTGGCCTCTGTTCGGAAGGCTATTAGTAGACAGTCTGAATTATGCATTTGAGTTTGGAGAGCTTTCAAATTCACAGAAACAAGCCATAATTACCTTAGTTGAAAAAAAAGGGAAAGATAACAGGATGATTAAAAACTGGCGCCCCATATCTTTGATTAATGTTGATGCGATGATTGCCTCTAAAACGCTAGGTAAACGTTTGGAAAAGGTTTTACCCGAGATAATACACTCAAATCAAAATGCGTTCGTTAAAGGAAGATCTATTTTTGATGCAATCAGAACAATTGATGATGCGATGGAGTATACCAAAGAGAAGGATCTGTCTGGAATCTTAGTGGCTATTGACTTTGAGAAGGCTTTCGACACACTCAATTTTAATTTCTTAATAAGAGCACTACATAAATTTAATTTTGGCCCTTCTTTTATCCAGTGGATTCGAATACTGTATAAAAATATATCGAGCTGTGTAATGAACAACGGTTTTACAACAGCCCCCTTTACGTTGAGCAGAGGGGTACGTCAAGGCGATCCACTTTCTCCCTATCTTTCTATAATTGCGTTAGAAACTTTAGCTATTAAGATTAGAAACGACGATTCAATCAAAGGCTTTAATATTGGCGAAGAAACCACGAAACTTTGCTTATTCGCAGATGACATGACTTGTTTTTTACGTGACAAAGAATCTCACACCTCCCTCTTTGCCATTCTGGAATCCTTTGGATCATGTTCTGGTCTGCGTGTAAATCACGAAAAAACCGAGATTATAGCGCTTGGCAGTACTATTCTACACGAAAAGGATTTTAATGACCATAAGATTTGTGGTATTATCAAGATCTTCGGAATTTATTTTGGATACGACGAAAAACAGAGAAACGAACTAAATTTCCGACAAACATTAAAATCTATTAAAAAATCAATACATATGTGGAAATGGAGGAACTTATCTATTTTGGGTAAAATTCAAATTATTAAAACTTTTGCAATTCCCAAGTTAATGTTCAGAGTATCGGTTATTCCCATACCAAATGATCTTGTAAAAGAAGTCAACTCGATTCTCTACACTTTTATTTGGAATGGAAAAGATAAAGTCAAGCGCTGTGCGCTCATCTCAGCGGATATTGATCAAGGAGGACTGAAGATGTTGGATATTGAGCTATGATTAATGCAAGACGAGTCATTTGTTTAAAAAAATTCTTAGAGGACTACCCAAGCACTTGGAAATCGTTTTTAAATAGTTGTATTTTTTCGGTTGGTGGGAGTTTAATTTTGCATTGCAACTTTGACACCATCAAATTAAAAACTCGGTTTCCGAAATATTATAAAGAATGCTTTGACGCATGGTCAGGTTTAAATAATAGTACGCCTGTCACTTTCAATGACGTTATGAACGAGATCATTTGGAACAATAGGTTCATATGTATTGATAAAAAGTCTGTCTATAGAAGTGATTTAGTTAATTTGGGAATCATCAAGGTGGGTGACCTTATTACGGATAACAATCTTTTCCTCCACGAAGATCCTTTTGTCACGATCTCTCCCGAACAACGCTTCTTTATTATGGGACTTGTTCACTCTCTTCCATCGGACTGGAAAACAATTATTAGATCTTCGGTCTGTAATAATGAAAAAAGACCCATCCCCCACACACCGTACGTTAATTTAAACTGTGGCTTTTTCCCTATTTCAGATGTTACCTCTAAACAGATATACAACTCTTTTTTGGGCAAAAAACAAATTCCTCCGACAGCCCAACAAAAAATTTCAGACAAATACTCAGACACGATTATTAATTGGAAAAAGGTTTATTCTCTTCCTTTCCGTACCACACTTGATTCTAAATTGAGAGAATTCCAATACAAAATTCTAAACAACATTGTTTTTACAAATGACAAATTATTTCGCTTCGGCCTTTCGCATTCTCTGAATTGCACTTTTTTGCAATGAAGAACCAGAATCCTTAGAACATTTACTCTCTCGCTGCAAAGTGTCTTCTGAATTTGGGAAAGTAGTCTTGTCCTGGCTTAAAGAAAATAGCATTGTTATAGAATCCTTCAATGAGATAGGCTTGTTTTTAGGGATTTTTGAAGAATCAGAAAATTTCCTTCTAATCAATCATGTTATGCTTTTAGGTAAATATTATATTTATGTAAGGAAATGCCTTGGAAGTTTACCTTCGTTGAGAGGCTTTATTGCCAGGATATGGCGTGTTTATAATATCGAACTCCATATTGCGAGGGAGAGGAATAAACTCGCTACTCACTTTAAAAAATGGGAAAAGTTAATAGCTGCTTTAAACACCTAGTAGAAAATTAACCTTGTCCTATCCTACATTTCGGTCTATCTCTTTTTTTTTGTCTCCGTGTACGTAGTACACGGGTTTAACTGTGTGGTTATTTTAAGTACTCTGTTTAAAAACCTATTAATTGTAAATCATAGATTGAAAGCAATGTATTGTAAATTAGTCCTTCTAAGTGGTCTTTTTTGTAACTATACTGTTTTCTTGTTTTTAGTAACTCAGTCCGAGTAGTGTTTCTGTAAATTGTAACTTCTCTTTTTTTTTCTGCTCTTGGTAAGTTGTAAGTTCTAGATAAGCTGTAAACTGTAATTAGCAACTTCTTCAGGATTGTAACTTGTCTGTGGTCTAATAAAAAATAAACAAATTACAACAACAACAAAAATGATGATTTGAAGGGCTTCCTCTCGAAGACCTTTTTGACAGAGGGATTCCCGGACAAGTGACAGGCCAGAAGTACTAACTTTGAATGCAGGGGATGAATGTGCTCTGGGTTGTATGGCAATTTCAGCAGATGTTTTCCCTTTGGTAGCATCAGTGGTTCGTGCACTAGAAGTCTCAGTAAGTTTGGATACCAAGGTTGTGTTGGCCAATTCGGGGCCACAAGTATTCCCTCTGCTTGGTCGTCCTCTATTTTTTGTACAACTCTTCCTAATAAACTGAAAGGAGGAAATGCAAAAAACGTGTCAGAACGCCAGTCTAGGGTAAAAGCGTCAACAGTTTCAGCTCCAGGGTCTGGTTGTCAAGCAACATATCTGGGCAGTTGATAATTCAATCTGGAAGCGAAAAGGTCTATTTTGGGCTTGTAGAAATATGCTGTGATTGATTCAAAAATGGTTTCATCCAGTTTCCATTCAGTTTGGTCACAAAATACCCGTGATGCTTTGTCTCCTGCTACATTGCTAGTGCCTGGCAAGTGAGCAGCACTAATCCATAAATTTCTGTCAATGCACCAAAACCAAATTTCCCTTGCTATAGAGTTACATATGGCAGAATGACTTCCACCCATATTATTAATGTACGTAACTACAGTAGTGTTATCAATCATAACACGCACATGTTGATCCCTCAGGTCCTGACAGAATGTTTGTAATGCAAAAAATGCAGCTTTCATTTCAAGGGCGTTAATGTGTAGTTGCTGTTCATTGTGGGTCCATCTATCCCCCGGTTGATTTTGCTTGATAAACAGCACCCCAACCCATGTTAGAGGCATCTGATTCAAGGCTTATAGTAGGATTAGGATGATTAATTGGGCTCTTAGCATTTTCAATGTTTTGGATCCACCAATGTAGATCTTGTTGTGCTAAGTTTGAAAAGGGTCACAGGAGCATCATAATCTCCTTGTGACTTCTTCAGAGCACTGATCTTGTCACTTTCTAGTTGACGGTAATGCAAAGGTCCATAAAGACAACCCTGAAAAGCAGCCATTAACTTTCCTATAACCTCGGCAAGTTCTCGTATTGTGCTGTTTGGTTTTGCTAGTAGTCTCTTTGCTGCCTCTTTGATAGCTCTGGCTCTCTCGGGAGTTAGCGATACTATCATATACTCAGAATCAAGGATGAAGCCCAAAAATTTGAGTTTTTGGGTTGGAACTAACACTGATTTTTCTGGGTGCACTAGAAACCCCAGAGAAGTAAACAAGTTGACTGTTTTCGGAATGTTATTTTGGCAATTTTGAATGGTGTTGCCCTGTAAGTAGGAATCATCTATATATCCCACAGATAAGTGCCCCTGAGAGCGAAGCGTAGAATAAACTGGCTTTAACAGCTTAGTGAATACTCTGGGTGCACACGCAAGACCATTTGGCAGGCATGTGTATTGATAGAGTTTACCTCGCCAATAAAATTTCAGCAATTTTTGGTATTTTATATCGACATGAACTGAATAGTAAGCATCTTTTAGGTCCACTGAAGCCATATAACAACCTGACTTCATCATTTGTAGAGCTGATTTCAGTGATTCCATTTTAAAATGGTGATAAGCTACATGTTCATTGAACCTCTTCAAATTTAATATCAACCGGTGGGACCCATCTGGTTTTGGTCTCACAAAGATTGTTGATACAAATTCCCCAGTTTCATGGCAACTTGGAACTATTACACC
>JAHPZR010015076.1:0-12219 GCA_019787425.1 Platygyra sinensis | reverse complement strand
CGTTCGCGTCCACTCTCATGATTGCACGTGCACGGAATCGCACGAAGTAAACATAAATACTAAGGTGCAATAACCAAGCGAATGAACTTCAACTGCCCCGTTACTGAAACCAGTGAAAGCATTGAGCCAAATGACAACAAACTTAGAGCTAATGGCGATCGCTTACACATTTTCTAAGATCGATTCCAACCTGAACTTAAACAGTTCCTTCGGCGAATGTGAACTCCTTGCCTTTGTCTCTTTGTTTCCCCTCAGAGGCGAACGAGAAAACTGAAAAAGAACACCTTCTCTGCTGTGGAAGATTCCACTCTGTTGCGGTGGCATTCAGGAACACAAAAACGCGTAGGGAGGGTGAAACAAATCGACTACGAAGCAAGACTTTTCTGGAAAAGCATTGTCAAAACAAAACATCGAAGCCTAACTAGCCTCGCTTTCATTCGACTCGTCCCGGGCGACGACGAGTGGTCCGCCATATTTGCATTCGGTGTATAGGTCATTGTTAAGTGTATAGAATTAAAACTGTTCTACTTCACAACAACAACAAGTATCTTTATTTCCATGACCATAAATACATGCAGGTGTCTGCCATAAGCTTTATCAAACTAAACCTAAAACTATAATGAATGATTTTAACAATAAGGTATGATATGATATATATGATGGTATGATTACTGGTTACGCAATCAGCGAGTGAATTATCGGGATTTACCTGCACGAGTTCACTAACAATGAACGAGAAATTTCAATACCGCACGAGGCCGCCGAGTGCGGTATTGAAATTTCTCGTTCATTGTTAGTGAACTCGTGCAGGAAAATCCCCATAATCACGAGCAATGAGTGCGTTAACATTTTTATTATTCAAATTGAATACACTACAAACAAAAATCGTCAAACTTTGAGTCAGCCGTAGCCATGGTGTAATGACAGTGGTGTAATGAATTTACACCACGGATATTACACCATGATAATGATGTCAAGAGTTTGTTTCGTCATAAACCCTGTGTCACGAGGTACAAATCAACCAATCAGAGAATCGGAATTCGTATAGTGTATGAAAGTTGAATAATAATATGATATTATATATAGCGATCAAGTTACATCAATTTGATTTGAAAGAAGTATATAAATATGAAATCGAAATACCATTTGCAGGCTCGGTACGAGTATCTAGATTTGAAGCCCTTGTCAGAGAATTCCGTTCATTTCTCAGCAGATGCTTTACTTACACCTCCTGCGAGGATTGTAAAATGGTAAATCGTATTGTTAAACCACATAGGCAAAGATGGCGGCATGGGTTACTTGCAACTGACTATACTGACTTACAGAAACTAGAATACCTGTGTTTGTTTCTCAGGTGTCCCTGTGTGCAGGCTGTAATGCTGTCCATCCTTATGCTTCTTTCGTTATTGGAATCATTGCAGGAATGGCATACGTTGCTTGGAGTACTCTCATGTTGCGTTTAAAGGTCGATGACCCCTGGATGCTGTGGCTGGTAAGTGACACCACCAAATATTCAGGGAATTCTATTCTCACAACCAGAGTCCTCAAGATCCTCGATAAAGGGTAGTCCTTGTAGACCATTCCAGTGAGTAACTGTAGATTGTTTTTGGCGGCTAATGTATGCTTTGGTGGACTATTCAGTTTTACTGTTAATTGTGTTGTTCCGCAGTTCATTTCGGTGGTGGTTTCTGGGGAGTGTTGGCGGCTCCAATATTCAACAAGGAATCTGGAATCTTTTATGCTGCCGAGGAACATTCATTCCGTTTGTTTGGGTGGAACTGCTGGGGCTGCTTGCTATCATTGCCTGGTCTGTCGCACTGGCTTTCATTTGTTTCTTACTTTGCGACTCACCAAACAGCTCTCGTGTCAGGGAAGAAATCGAGGTGAAAGGTGGGTAGACTTCAGGCTAGACTATTCTTTTGGCTATCACGAGTGGAGTTTCCTTTCGTCGCCTTTCCTTTTTATTTAATTTCTCCAAATTGGAGCTTTTTGCATCCCAAAGCGCAAACGTTTACGCCAGATAGTTCTTGATACGAACTTTGATCGTGTATAAAAAAGTCGAAAATTTGATCTCAAATCCTCTTTTTCTTAGTCTGGACATCCATAAACACGGTGAGCCCGCGTACCCACTGGCCAGTTATGGAGACGGCTGGGGATCTAGCAAATTCGAGGCAGGAGAAACAAAGGACTCCCACCTGCAGCTTAAGTTTGCCTCGCCATAATAAAGGAGTTAGCCCTAACACAGTCCAGAAACGGCCAACCTAGCATGCCTGGATCTAAAGATACATGTTATCGTTCATCCTGTTAATGTCGATGAAAGCCCCAACGCACGCTTTCATATAACAGCAATTTGAACACCTCCTCCCGTGCAAATATCTTTAGCTGACATTTTCAGCAAGATCTACACTAGGGTGCTTCAACGGGAATGCTGCGTATAATCCTACCGCTTTAGCGTAGAGAGATGCACGCTCCGATCTAGAATAGCGATCAGTTTCAAATCAAACCAATCTCCCTTGAATGTTATTCTGAGGTATTAAACAACTTTACAGCAGTATTTCTTAGATACGACCAAGAAATTATCTCAGCTCGGCAACTGACTGCATCAGTGGTAAAAAAGGCAAGTAGAAGCCTGAAGTAAGCTAGAATTTAGAAGGAAAAAGCATTTATAGTAGCTTAACCTCATTAACAAAGATAAAAAATTAGCTTGCCTATCTATAGATCAAGATTGAGAGTTGTAAGAAAGACAAAAAAGGAAAAAGCAAGAGCTAGGGCTAGGGCTAGCGCAGATGAAATACGAGGCAGCGAGATTGCAGACCAAGCAGAAAAAACCTCTTGATCATGTTTCGCGGGTACCAACATATGGGAGCCGGTTTCCCTAACTAATAGAGCACATGAGGACGGAATACATAGTTACCCGAATTCTTGTTTAATAGCCTTGAAGGTTAGAGAATAAAATGGAAACTAGACTTAATTGTCCACCATGACATATGATTTCGAGGGTCACATTAATAACAATTCCAAAGAATAGTACGGCAAAGCAAATATACTATTCTCTACTATTCTATACTATTTCTTGAGGGGTAAATAAAAAGGCTTAATATTGTGACAGTACCATGCTGTGAGTGCAGTCTTCCTTCTTTAATATTTCCAGTCTACCAAGTTCTCTCCCAGTTGATTACAACACAGTGAAAGTAATTAAAAGGAATTTCATGTCGCTCTCTCAGTTTTGAAAAGGAAAAAGTGACTGGTAAACTTCTGATGGAAACAATGGTCAGTTTAAAAAAAACAAATTTTGTTGGAAGTTAATCCATGGTATGATATGCGTTACTCCACGTGTAACTCGGGTCTCGAAAACCACGGCAAATCTGATGAGAAGCTTTCGTAATAAAAATAGACGCACAGTAAGAAACATTACATTTGACGATAGCCGCTTAAGGACGTTCGCGCGAAAATTTTCTAACATTGACTTTTTCTGAAAATTTTACCATTGAAAGATGATGCGTTAGTGATGTCAGAAATGTAAAAAAATTGGGGGGTCACCGACTTCGTTTCGGAGAGAACATGCGCGTAAAAACACCTAAATCTGAGTAAATCGGGCTTCGTTAGCGTAGAAGGTCACAGCGGCTGCAAGTCCCAAAATATTGCAATTAGAGCTTTAAAGGGAAATGTTGTCTGCCAAATATGGTTTAACTGGACCTATCAAGCGAATTTAGTCAACTGGTGAGGTTCCTCAAAGAACAAGTTCGCATTTAGCGACCATAGTTTCATGCGCCTTGCAGCCGCAAGATGGCAGGACTCCATGTCCCGTGGACAGAAATCTTGAAATTTCTTAAACTTCCCACATTGATTTTTTCTTCATTTTTGGACAGTGTGGAGATAATTGTAAATAAAATCTCTTTCTGAAAGGAAAAGTAGGGGTCACCGAACGTCCAAGATCGTTAAATCCAAGCAAAGCTATAGCAATGACCATCTGCCCTATCATTGTTCGTTTTAGAACTTAGCGCGCGCGCTCGATGTATGACGTGGCATATGAATTTGCGTGCGCAGTAAGGATGCGCAGTAACAATTAGCGCGGAACGTCCTTAAGGTCATTCCCCAGTATTGCATTGCGCATCCCTACTGCGCATAGTTTTACGCGTGATTAGCGCGCGCGCATTAGAAAATGGCGGCTTTTTCTTTACGACGGACCTCGCCGAAGAGTAAATCGTCATTTTCTCGAAAAACGACTACGGTGACCTATCATTTTTTCTGTCGTTTTGAACTGAGTAGTAAATTTCTCTATGTAAAATAAATATGGGCCAATTCTCAGTTTTGAGAAACAAAACAATCGTCGGAAACGTGAATTTAGCAAGCCATCGTGGTACTTTTATAAGGATTTATATGGTATAAAAACGAGGTGCTGTTGCTCCTAAAACGAAAATGGGGACCCCGCATTTTTTATTTCCAAATTTAAGTTCCTATAATATAAACAATCAATTGGCAAAGTTTGAGAAAAATCTCAGTTTAGGTTCTATTTCAGTGGAATGACCTTAAGAGGAGTTCACTGATAGACCGTAATTATCGCGTGCATTCCTGTCGCACGAACATCAAGAAATTCACAAATCTTTACCAAGGACCTAGGGTCTGGAACTGTCTTCCTGCCTCTATTACCAATTTTACCTTTAAGAACAAAGTGCTAGAGTTTTTATTAAAATAGTTTCCGAGTTAGTTTCTGCCGCACTCCTTCGCAGCCTTTAGCAAGTTTAAATGTTGTGATGTCGAGGTGGCCTCTCCTATAAGCCTGGTGGTTTCTTGAGGTCTCCGCCTAACAACCTGCTGTATTTTTAAACTGTTGTTTATATATAAAGGCAAACCAGAAAAACCCCACGGAGTCCAAAGTAGTTTCAAAACAGCGCGTTGTACGGATCAAGTTAGGGTCAGTTATTTCCAGTTGTCTCGTGTATGCTGCCCTCTAGCTGGATAATGGCTCTTTGTGGATCACTTAAAATCAGTTTTCTTCTACCGAGAGTTAAATAACAGAAAGCGAAATACAGTAACGATCAGAGAGGTAACCTGGGATGAAATTAACTCAGTTTTAAGGTAAAGTTCGACGGCGAAACAAACGCCGGATTACGCACTGTTACAGCACCAAGCTGCAAACAACAAAACAAGACGAAACAAATTCTCACAAAACTTCAAAACAATCAATTGAATTTTCTTACAGTGACTTTCCTTGCCATTTAAAAGTGAAAAGAAATAAACTTGAGATGATCAATCGCCGATAAAATGTAAAAAAGGCAAAAGATGGACGATAAATAGATCAACTCGACGATTCCGTCCGGCGGATGGGAAAATTCCGCCCGCTCCCGTAACCAATCAGACTGCAGGATTTGCCAAGTTCACCCGCTCACGAACTGAATTATAGTGTTATTTTCATTATCGAGTGATATCGATACCTTACAGAAGGGTTATTCAGCCGGGCTCTAAGCCTGGTTTTCGCTAACGACGCAAGCACAAGCTCATGAAATATGGATGACCCAAGTGATAACGAAATTCGACGCAAACAAAAGCGCAAGCAAAATCCTCCGAACCTTCCAGACTGTTTAGGCGCGTGGTAATCTGGATCCAGTGTTTTCATTGGCCAAACATATCCACGTCTAGTAAATATCCTTCTGCTTGTGTTATGCCTGAGAAGGGGTGTACCTCAGTGTAAAAACCTATGAGTTTTTCTTTGTTTTTGTAGCTAGTGTTACGGTCAAGCCCGTAACCGATCAAGGTCAAGAAGCGTGAAAATCCTTGAAGGCAACAGTGCGAAGACAACGAAGAAAGGTTCAGCGACGAAACCATAAGTAACACAAGTGAATTTAAGTAAAGGTTTATGAGTTTCTCAGTTGCAAGAACATTATAATTACAGAGACACTGTTTATTTAAGAAGATTCGGCAAGTCCCGCCGAAGTAAGTTTATTACACTTAAGTTAAAGTTTACGCATTCTAGTCAATTATTTTGTCAGGTTACGCGCGCCTCTCGGTTGCGAAATATTAAGACTTAAGAAGGTTTTAAAGTAAAATTAAGACTTGCTAATTAAGAATGTCTAGCTCAGGAAGTCAAGTAGTAGATTTAATTAATCAAGAAGAGCTACCGAGTTCTGTACAAGCTGAACTCGCAATTAAGGTAAATAGCGATCAATTAGCTAAAAATAGCGGAAACGAAGGCCAGGAGCAGTCGGAGTCCGAACCGCGAATTACTAGAGTTCGAACACTTACCGAAAGGGGCCGGGCCTATCAAGAGCAGCGCCAGAGAGAGCATGAGAAGGATGAAGATCAGCTCGTCGCGAGGTTTCATGAAGCGTACGACGCATGGAAAACGCAAGCAACAGACATCGAGTCTTCAATGGTTAAACAGTCACCGTCGTCGCAAGCAGAAAAAGAAGAAGCGATTCTCCGTTTGAAGGAACTTCGCAACAAAACTGAGAAGATATACGATAAAATACGGATCGAACGGGCTCCAGGACAAGAAATTCGTCAGAAAATGGACGGATGTGATGCACTAACGCAAACACTGGAAAGAAAATCCATAGCTACGTCGCGCAACGAAGAAGATGTTAGATCCGTCGGAAGTAGATCGAGTAAGGCATCAACAAGGTCACGCCGGTCAAGAACCAGTCGGTCCTCAAAGGCATCTTCTCTCATTGATTTAAAGAAAGCTGATGCTGCTGCGGAACTGGCTGCGAGGGAAGTCGAATTTAACGCCCTACAAGAAGAAACCAAACATAAGGAAGCCACTGCAAGAATTGAAGCAGAACATAAGGAAATCACTGCAAGAATCGAAGCGGAACTAGCGCAGAGAAAGCTGGAGTTGGAAAAAATGGAAGCCAAGAAACAAATAGAAATAGCAAAGGCGAAGTTAAAGGTATATCAGGAAGTAGAAGAATTCGAGAACGATATGGATTCTGTTGAAGATGATCATTTGCAAACTTCTTCAATCCAGATAAACCTTGAAACAGAAGCAGCGTCCGTCATTCCACCTGAAGAACCCAACTATTCAGTACCAGATGCGGACACTCCAAATTCAACAGCGCAACCCGCTCTACAGCCTCAGAACATACATCCTGTAGAAAGTGAAACCACCCATCCCGCACACGTTCAACCGCAAGCGTCATCAGCAAACGTAGATAGTATCACCTCAATTGTTACAGCGATAGCCGATTCATTCAGCACGAGTCGCCTTCCAGCACCTGAACCAACCGTCTTCAGCGGTGAGCCCATCCTTTATCCGGATTGGAAGTCGTCCTTTCATGCCCTCATGCACCGAAAAAACTTGCCATCAAGTGATAAGATGTATTATTTGAAATGATACGTGAGCGGATCTGCCAAAGAAGCTATTAACGGACTTTTCCTGCAAAGTTCATCGGAAGCCTACGAACGAGCGTGGAACATTTTAGACGAGAGGTTTGGTCACCCATTTATAGTAACAAATGCGTACAGAGACAAGCTACGAAAATGGCCCAAGATCGGTATGAAAGATCACCAAGGCCTCAGAAGATTTGCCGAATTCCTAACAAGTGTGGAAACTGCTATGCAAGTGATCGAACATTTAAACGTCTTGAATGACTACATGGAAAACCAGAAGTTACTTACCAAACTACCGGACTGGCTTGTTTCACGGTGGAACAGAGAAGCCACAAGTAGAATGAAAGAAGAAAAGAAGTATCCAGATTTCAGGACCTTCACAACCTTCATCATTGCTGAAGCAGATCTCCAATGCAATCCTATTTCGTCATGTCATGCCGTAAAGGAGTGGAAAAGACAACAGACAGCACTCACCAGGAACCAAACCCGAGATACGACGGCAAGAAGTCTGTTCATAACACCAAGACGACGGAAGAAAGCGGTTCAAAGGAACTAAAACCAAACAGAACCTCGAGGTTGCAACCGCAGTGTTCATTCTGCAAAAAGACCGACCATCTATTAAACGCCTGCGTTAAGTTCATGGCAGAGACACGCGAAAACAAACTGAATTTCGTTAAGGGAAACAGCCTTTGTTTCGGATGCCTGAGGAAGGGGCACATGTCTAGTGATTGTAAGAAGAGGCTGACCTGTACGACCTGTAACAAGAATCATCCCACTTGTCTTCACGAGGAAAGAAATCCTAAGAAGCCAGAGGAAAAGAAGAGAAGTGAGGAGCAGGAACCCACCCATGTTCGCAAGACTACTTCATGTACATCGCAAGGTGCCTCCAGTGCCAGTACCTCTATGATAGTTCCCGTTTGGCTGTCATCATTATCGAAACCCGACAAAGAAGTATTGGTTTACGCAATCTTGGACACGCAAAGCGATGCTACGTTTATCCTCAAGGAAACCTGCGATGAGCTTAATGCAGAAACTCAGCCAACGAAGCTTCGACTGAGCACCATCACAAGTCAAGACTCACTCGTCGAGAGCCAAAGGGTCTCAAGCCTTCAAGTAAGAGGATATAATTCTGACGTCAAGATTTGTATCCCGGTCGCTTTTACATGTACGTCTATTCCCGCAGACGAAGATCACATCCCTACTAAGGAAATAGCTAAGAACTGGGAACACTTGAGATCGATCGAAAACGAAATGCATGACCTATTCGACTGCAACGTTGGGTTGCTTATTGGATACGACTGCTCGCAAGCGTTGACCCCAAGAGAAGTTCTTGCTGGTCACAATAATGAACCATACGGCATTAAAACTGATCTTGGATGGAGCATCGTTGGTGGTAGAGATGTAAGGAGTGGACGGTCCCTTTGCCACAAGGTTGCAGTGAGGGAAATACCCGCTGTAACGATGACTGACATTGTTCGAGTCCTTGAGTCAGATTTTCAGGGAGCTAAGAATGATAAGAAGACTTCCCAAGAGGATTTAAATTTCCTGAAGATCATGGAAGAAGGAATTGAGAAGACCGGAAACGGACACTATGAGATGCCTCTGCCATTCAAGCAACGCCCTGTTTTGCCTGACAACCATTCGATGGCGCGGATTCGTCTTGAACATCTCAAACGAAGGTTTCTGAAAGATTCAAGGTATAAAGAAGATTACGTCAAGTTCATAAATGACGTACTGAGCAGGGGTGATGCCGAAGAAGCACCAGTGCTTGCGCAAGAAGGAGTGAAGTGGTATATACCTCACCATGGCGTTTATCATCCAAAGAAAAACAAGATCAGAGTTGTCTTTGATTGCTCAGCGAGATTCAAAGGAACTTCTTTGAACGATCACCTACTCAGTGGACCCGACCTTACCAACAATTTGGTGGGAGTACTATGCAGGTTCAGAAGATACCCATACCCCATTATTTGTGACGTGGAGAAAATGTTTCATCAGTTCATTGTACGTGAAAACGACCGAGATTATCTGCGATTTCTTTGGTGGCCCAATGGCGATGTTAAGATAGAGCCCAAAGAGTACAGAATGAAGGTACATTTGTTTGGAGCAACATCGTCACCTGGTTGTGCTAGCTATGGCCTGAAACATATGGCAAGTCAAGAGAAAGAAGTACATCCCTCAGCCGCTCAGTTTATTATGCACGATTTCTACGTAGATGACGGATTAACTAGTGTTGAATCCGTACAGGAAGCTAAGGACCTCATCCGAGGAACTCGTGAGATTTGTGAGAAGGGCGGACTTCGTCTTCACAAATTTGTTTCAAACGATTGTCAAGTTCTTAAATCAGTACCAAAGAGTGAGAGAGCAGTCGATGTAATTCTGAATCTCCCGTCCGAGCAACTTCCGATAGAGAGAGTGCTTGGTGTCCAGTGGTCAGTGGGTTTAGACTGCTTCAGATTCTCCATCATTCTGAAAGATCAGCCCTTGACTAGAAGAGGAGTGTTGGCAACCGTAGCTTCTGTTTATGATCCCCTTGGATTCCTGGCTCCCTTAGTCTTAAGAGCAAAGAAGATATTGCAAGAAGTATGCAACAAGGGTGTCAACTGGGACGAGCCTCTTCCTGAAGAAGTTAGGCCAAGGTGGGAGCGTTGGAAACGTGATCTTCTACACCTGAACGAGTTACAAATTGCAAGATGTTTAGAGCCAAGGACCCTTAATGGCAAGAAGACCTATGAATTACACAGTTTTGCTGACGCAAGCACGTCTGGGTATGGACAATGCTGTTATCTCAGAGTCAAGGATGAAGACGAAAACGTTCATGTTTCATTGGTAATGGGAAAGTCCCGCGTCGCTCCAACGAAGATTACTACGATACCAAGATTGGAGCTTACCGCTGCAGTTGTTTTAGCGAAGGTTGCTGTGATGGTTCAAGAAGAGTTAAATTACACAAATATGAAGCAGTACTTTTGGACTGATTCCAAGGTAGTACTTGGCTACATCAATAACGACGCCAAAAGATTCCACACGTTTGTTGCCAACAGAATACAAGTAATCAGGTCTAACACTGATATCAAAGTATGGCGATACATTGATACCAAGAACAATCCAGCGGATCACGCCTCCAGAGGCTTAAATGCTGAAGAGCTAATGAAATCGAACTGGTTCAGTGGACCTGCATTTCTTTGGGAGAAAGAAATTCTGTCTAGTGAAGAAGAGATTCCTAACATTCAGATTGGAGACCCGGAAGTTAAAGCCACTGTACGCGCGACTACTGTCAAGGAACCCTTCATTCTCAATGATTGCATATCAAGATGTTCCAGCTGGACAAAGGCAGTGGGCGTGGTTTCATACCTTAAGAGACCTTTCGCGAAGAACAAGCCAAAGACAGTCGCCACAACAGTAGCTGAACGACAAGATGCTGAAAGGCTCATCTTCAAAGAGATACAACGCACAGCTTTCAAGAACGAGATTACAAGCTTAAACCAGAAGGAACAGACCGCTAAGATTTCAAAGCAAAGTTCCCTCCTAAAGTTGGACCCTTTCGTCGACGAACAGGGACTGATAAGAGTTGGTGGAAGGCTGGAAATTCTACCTTGCCTTTTGAAGTTTAAACACCCGATAGTCCTTCCAAGGAGTTTCCAGGTTACTAATCTGATCATCGATCATTTTCACAAGAAGGTCAAGCATCAGGGGAAAGGAATGGACCATGAACGAAATTCGTTTCCAATGGATTATGGATACTGGGTCTCAATGCCGCAAGTAGCCTCGTACATTTATAAATGTGTACAATGTAGACGTCAGAGACGACCAACGAAGGCCAAAAGATGGCAATCTTCCAGAAGATAGAGTGGAGAGTCAGCCCCGCCCTTTACATACTGTGGAATGGATTGTTTTGGACCATTCACGATTAAGGAAAGGAAGAAAAGAATTGAAGAGATATGCAGTAATTCTTGACTTGCACGAGGTTCCGAAGCAGTTGCACATAGGAGCAATTAGGACGGGACATGACAACGGATGCCTTCATCAAATGCTTTGACGGTGCTTTATACAGCAAGTCCGAGGACCCATTCAACAACTGAGGATCCGACCAAGGCTCCAATTTTGTAGGAGCAAGTTAATGCAACTCGCAAACGCCCACTAAGGAGCTAGACCAAGGGGACAGGATTCAAGCCCATATTTGACGACCCAATCGCTGCGAGTTTGTCATGAATGTTCCCTGTTCCAGTCACTGAGGGGGGAGTGTGGGGCGATCAAGACAGATTAGGGACCACAAGAAGCATCCAACAAACACCATCCTTAACCGAGTACAAGGGAAGACTCGATACGTCCTTCTAGCATTGCCGCGCACCTTCTGGTATTGAAGTCATGGCCATAATCAACAGTCGACCATTGACCTGCCAGTGCCTGAAGGACCCGAAGAGTTTGGAGCCTTTAACTCCAAATCACTCTGCTTACAATGAAGAAATAAGCACACTTCTTCCACCCACCAATACAACTCCCGGTAATTTTCGTTAGAGAGGAAGTGTACGCGCTCTGAAAAAACGATGGCGACGAGTTCAGTTCTTGGGCTGAAGCAGTTCTGGAGTAGGTGGCGAAAAGGAGTACCCTCATTAAACCTGAGTTTCACAAGAACCAGAAATGGCACTCATGCCCAAACGAAAATCTGAAGATGGGGAGACGTCGTTATTGTGCAAGACGAAGTTCCGAGAAAAACGAGTGGCCTCTTGGTATGGTCGTTGGAGACTTCAATGAATCAGGAAAGGTCTCGTTCGCTGCAGTAAAAGTCAAGTGGGATCCAGTAAAAACCCACAGAAGGGAAGTCATGCCAAATGTTCTGTTGTCGTGAGCGGACCAGTACAAAAAAGTTGTTCCTGCCCTTAGGGAAGGCGTAGA
>JAHPZR010015075.1:5000-15810 GCA_019787425.1 Platygyra sinensis | reverse complement strand
CTAATCAGTAACGTAATAATCAAACACAAAACAAAGAGCGTACTAATCAGTAACGTAATAATCAAACACAAAACATAGAGCGCACTAATCAGTAACGTAATAATCAAACACAAAACAAAGAGCACACTAATCAGTAAAGTAATAATCAAACACAAAACAAAGAGCGCACTAATCAGTAACGTAATAATCAAACACAAAACAAAGAGCGCACTAATCAGAAACGTAATAATCAAACACAAAACAAAGAGCGCACTAATCAGTAACGCAATAATCAAACAGAAAACAAAGAGCACACTAATCAGTAAAGTAATAATCAAACACAAAACAAAGAGCGCACTAATCAGTAACGTAATAATCAAACACAAAACAAAGAGCGCACTAATCAGTAACGTAATAATCAAACACACAACAAAGAGCGCACTAATCAGTAAAGTAATAATCAAACACAAAACAAAGAGCGCACTAATCAGTAAAGTAATAATCAAACACAAAACAAAGAGCGCACTAATCAGTAAAGTAATAATCAAACACAAAACAAAGAGCGCACTAATCAGTAACGTAATAATCAAACACAAAACAAAGAGCACACTAATCAGTAAAGTAATAATCAAACACAAAACAAAGAGCGCACTAATCAGTAAAGTAATAATCAAACACAAAACAAAGAGCGCACTAATCAGTAACGTAATAATCAAACACAAAACAAAGAGCACACTAATCAGTAAAGTAATAATCAAACACAAAACAAAGAGCACACTAATCAGTAAAGTAATAATCAAACACAAAACAAAGAGCGCACTAATCAGTAACGTAATAATCAAACACAAAACAAAGAGCGCACTAATCAGTAAAGTAATAATCAAACACAAAACAAAGAGCGCACTAATCAGTAAAGTAATAATCAAACACAAAACAAAGAGCGCACTAATCAGTAACGTAATAATCAAACACAAAACAAAGAGCGCACTAATCAGTAACGTAATAATCAAACACAAAACAAAGAGCTCACTAATCAGTAAAGTAATAATCAAACACAAAACACAGAGCGCACTAATCAGTAAAGTAATAATCAAACACAAAACAAAGAGCACACTAATCAGTAAAGTAATAATCAAACACAAAACAAAGAGCGCACTAATCAGTAAAGTAATAATCAAACACAAAACAAAGAGCGCACTAATCAGAAACGTAATAATCAAACACAAAACAAAGAGCGCACTAATCAGTAACGCAATAATCAAACAGAAAACAAAGAGCACACTAATCAGTAAAGTAATAATCAAACACAAAACAAAGAGCGCACTAATCAGTAAAGTAATAATCAAACACAAAACAAAGAGCGCACTAATCAGTAACGTAATAATCAAACACAAAACAAAGAGCACACTAATCAGTAAAGTAACAATCAAACACAAAACAAAGAGCGCACTAATCAGTAAAGTAATAATTATTGCTCCAGTGATTTGGTTAGACGTTGTTCACAAACTGATGTTTATTAAAATTCTCTAAAAGCTCTATAAACACCGTGAGAACTAAAATAAAAGATACAAATAAATTACAAATACGCTTTCGAAAATAAAAGGATATAAAACATCATACACGCTTCGAAAGTTACAAAGTAAAAGGAAAACTTAAGATCGATATACAATAACGGTAAAACGATGTCGTATACAACTTGACTTTATCTGAAGCCTTAAATCTTAAATTTACAATTTTAAGCGATGAAATTGAACTTAAGCGAGTAAAGAAACAAACTGCTTACATGAACAAACTAAAATAGCGTCAAAGATAATTACCTTGGTGCTGCCTTGATCACCAGAACAATGATAAACTTGGAGAAACTTGTTAACTTGTGGTGAATTAACAGATCTTGCGTCAACTGATCTAGCTAACGATAAAACTAATCTTTTATAACGGTAGTTGGGTGTCGCGGCGCTTACGCGTGAGTTTTCGCGACACCACAGAACTTACTCGAAAGATCTAGACACTAAGGTAGCGTACACGCGAAACTAATACGCATGAAAAAGCCTTAAATAACTGAATACACGTTTACAGAAACTTCCAACAACTAGAAATAGTACTCTTAAGGATGCAAAGTCTAGTAACCGAGCGTTAAATAGCTTAAATAAGAAACCTGTTGCAAACTTGCGCAATGTTGCGCGTGCAAAATTTGTTGCTGAAGCGCGCGCCGCTTAAAGTGTCGTACATCGCGCGCGCACAACTTAACTGCTGTTGTTACACTCCCACCAATTATTGATGATTTTAAAAGAAATAGCAAATCATGAATAATTTCACATAAGACTATTAAAGCTTTCCAAAACATGACATTAAATCTTTAGTCTACGCATGGATAGTAGAAGACTGGATTGGAAACTAGCTCGCGTCATCGGTTCCAACATGGTGGAAATTCGTGACGTCACCGTCTCAAGCAAGCGACACTTCAATTTTTGCAGCACTGCACAGTAAAGTGACCAAACTATGGATATTGAGGTTTTTTTGTAGGAGTGGGATGGAGACGATTTGGCAGAAAAGTTAAGAAGACGACAATTCGTCTTTACTGAAGCCAGCCTGGCCCCCTGATCGGAAGACAGCAATTTAAAACTCTTCGTAAACCTGTTATACTTTCGGGCGAGGAAGTTGTCGTTCCGTAGGTCGTTCCGTAGGTCGTTCCGTAGATCGTTCCTAAAAGATTACATAGGGGAAAGAAAACAGGAGCTTAGAAAATGCAGCTCAGCGCAAAGTCCTAGGAATTACACGGGAAGAACAGCATGAGAAAAGCTCTGATTTCCTCCAACGCCATTAACATCGATCAGTAATTTTCCAGCGCCATTAACATTATTAACATTGGTAAGTGATCGATAATTTTCTCCTGGAAAAATTCGCTACAAGTTACCAGCTTTTTAATTGAATATTTTACCAGAAAAAAAATCTGTCACACCTAAAAAAAACAACTTCAATCTTATAGACAAAGATCATTGCGGACACAGGCGAAAAGTTTCTATGTGGACCCCAGAGAAAACAACACACACAATTGTTTTTATGGATTTAACACGCCCGTAGGAGGGGGGGTTCGAGGGGTTCGACGAACCCCCTTTGGAGGTCAATAATGTAAAATGTTCAGTGTACTAAGCCGGTATGTATGTATGAATGCATCAAGTTAACAAAATGTGGGAAATATTAATAATTTTAATTTTTATTTGAAGTGTGTTGTATTTTACAGTGAGAGTGAACTTGGGAATGAAAAAAAAAAAACAAATTAACAGCACAACTGATGCTTCTAAGATTTCCTGAAGAGACACTTGCATCCCACTTCAAGCCAAAAAAAATAAGGTTTGACTTTTTTGTCATGTAGTCCTCTTTTGAAACATTTTTATAATTATCAAACACTTCATGTCACTTTCTTTGAATGTTTTTAATAATTCAAAAAAAAATTAAGATGTCAGAGTATCTAGTTTGTGTGCATCTGATTTAAGCAGGCTCTAAGAAAACACATCAGGAACACCTGATTGTTAGATACAAAGACATATGTATACACTTTTGCTATAAAATAGTTTCAAAGCACTGACCAAACACCCAAACAAGAACACATGAGGTTTCCATGAAGGCATATTTTATTGAACAGCCTTGGTTCAAGTTATATCACATACATCAGTTACATGTAGTTATCAATAAAATATATTACCACTATAGTACCTACAATATACAACAATGTCAGAGTGATGATGCCTTTAGTGAACAATTGACTAATCAGTTATGATCATGAAGGGTTTTTCTGAAATATTGATGACTCTGGTAATGTGCATAACATTAGGAAAAGTTCAGAGTGCTTGATATAAATTCCAAGTGATTTTAAAAGCATTACTTTCTAGAACTAAAACTAAAACACTTGAGTGTAATATTATTGTAAAGGGAAGACTGGTGTAGAACAGCAGGAAGAAGGTGACAAAGTGAGAACTGGTATTCACTGGGTAGGTGACATGAAGGTAAAACTGATGAGCTTTGGGTTGGACTGTTGCTTGCTGTCAACTGTTGATGTACTTCCAATGAGAGTATTTTCTTCTTTCTTTCCCCATTTCAGCTGAAATTGTAAAAAGTGTACAATTTTGACTCAAGAGTGACAAAAAATGAAAATAAACAAAGTACTGGACACATTGGAGCCATGGAGAACAATATCCACAAAGCAAAACATTTGCACCAAGATTTTGGAATATAAATTATTTTTGAACATGTATTTTAATGCAAATGCTACTGTTTGCATTGTTTTGTTGTTGCATGTATTAGATTTACTCAATCCCACTGTTAATTACTTTTTCATTATAGTGTCCCCAGTTTATTAGTCTGTAATTAATATAAAAGGTGAAAGTCAATCGATACTTTATTAACTACTTTTTGTTATTGTTACGGATGACTGTTGTTATGATCATTACTACTATGCTTAATTATTCTAAAGAAAAGCTCCACAGGTTCTTTTATAGTGGTACATCCTTATCGAGTGCAACCTTCTCCAAAGTAATGTTACACGCACCATGCACGCAACTGACTCGCTCGACGGTCTTAATTTCGTCATTTTCAATCGAAATTTAAGGTTGTAAATTTACTTCCATCATTCTTGTAACTGTGCCTAAGCCACAATTTCATATTTATGCAATCATTCTACCGTAGATTTGAACAAAAATAACTAAGGATCGTTTCAATATATGAGTCCCAAAACAGTCATCAAACATAAAGAATATGGCTCCGGTGAGCTCATTTTTTGGGACTACAATTTCTCAAAAACAACTAAAAATAATACCAATGAGCAGTAGCAAGCACTTACCTTGAAAGCTTAACTGTGGCTTTGCACGGTCGTCATCGCCGTGAAACAGCAGACAATGAGAAAAAATATATGTCAAAACCTGAACTACTACCAGAACCGGAGAGAAAGAACAAAATGAAGGTCAACAAACCATAAATCTTGGCTCTATTGCGCCACATATTCGCCATATTTTCGTCACAAATTTCCACTATGATGGAAGCATAAGACGCCATCTTGAAGCACGAAACAACCAATGGGCGATAAGAAATCAACCCACGTGATATACGTTTCCAATCCAGTCTCTTTACTATCCATGGTCTACGCCTTCCATAAGCAGAACAACTTTTTGTACTGGTCGCTCGACAACAGAACATTTGGCATGACTTCCCTTCTGTGGGTTTCTGGATCCCAGCTTGACTTTTACTGCACGAACGAGACCTTCCTGATTCATTGAAGTCTCCACGACCATACCAAGAGGCCACTCGTTTCTCGGAACTTCGTCTTGCATAATAACGACGTCTCCTATCTTCAGATTTCTTTTGGGCATGAACCATTTCTGTCTTGAACTCAGGTTAATGAGGTACTCCTTTCGCCACCTACTCCAGAACTGCTCAGCCAAGAACTGAACTCGTCGCCATCGTTTTCGAGCGTACACTTCCTCTCTAACGAAATTACCGGGAGGTGGAAGAAGTGTCTTATTCTTCATTGTAAGCAGATGATTCGGAGTTAAAGGCTCCAAACTCTTCGGGTCATTCAGGCACTGGCAGGTCAGTGGTCGACTGTTGATTATAGCCATGACTTCATACAAGAAGGTGCGGAGTGAAGACGTATCGAGTCTTCCCTTGTACTCGTTAAGGATGGTGTTTAGGATGCTTCTTGTGGTCCTAATCTGTCTTTCCCACACTCCTCCCCAGTGACTGGAACAGGGAACATTCATGACAAACTCGCAGCGATTGGTCGTCAAATAGGCTTGAATCCTGTCCTTGTCTAGCTCCTTAGTGGCGTTTGCGAGTTCATTACTTGCTCCTACAAAATTGGAGCCTTGGTCAGATCTCAGTTGTTGAATGGGTCCTCGAATTGCTGTAAAGCATCTCAAAGCATTGATGAAGGCATCAGTTGTCATGTCGTCTAATTGCTCTATGTGCACTGCTCGGGAACTCATGCAAGTAAAGATCACTGCATATCTCTTCAATTCTTTTCTTCCTTCCTTAATCGTGAATGGTCCAAAACAATCCATTCCACAGTATGTAAAGGGCGGGGCTGACTCCACTCTATCTTCTGGAAGATTTGCCATCTTTTGGCCTTCCGTTGGTCGTCTCTGACGTCTACATTGTACACATTTATAAATGTACGAGGCTACTGCGGCATTGAGACCCAGTATCCATAATCCATTGGAACGAATTTCGTTCATGGTCATTCCTTTCCCCTGATGCTTGACCTTCTTGTGAAAATGATCGATGATCAGATTAGTAACCTGAGAACTCCTTGGAAGGACTATCGGGTGTTTAAC
The DNA here is from genome assembly GCA_019787425.1 of Platygyra sinensis. NCBI lineage: Eukaryota > Metazoa > Cnidaria > Anthozoa > Scleractinia > Merulinidae > Platygyra > Platygyra sinensis. The sequence goes on along the minus strand of JAHPZR010015075.1, from coordinate 9,505 downwards.
TTCAAAAGGCAAGGTAGAATTTTCCAGCCTTCCACCAACTCTTATCAGTCCCTGTTCGTCGACGAAAGGGTCCAACTTTAGGAGGGAACTTTGCTTTGAAATCTTAGCGGTCTGTTCCTTCTGGTTTAAGCTTGTAATCTCGTTCTTGAAAGCTGTGCGTTGTATCTCTTTGAAGATGAGCCTTTCAGCATCTTGTCGTTCAGCTACTGTTGTGGCGACTGTCTTTGGCTTGTTCTTCGCGAAAGGTCTCTTAAGGTATGAAACCACGCCCACTGCCTTTGTCCAGCTGGAACATCTTGATATGCAATCATTGAGAATGAAGGGTTCCTTGACAGTAGTCGCGCGTACAGTGGCTTTAACTTCCGGGTCTCCAATCTGAATGTTAGGAATCTCTTCTTCACTAGACAGAATTTCTTTCTCCCAAAGAAATGCAGGTCCACTGAACCAGTTCGATTTCATTAGCTCTTCAGCATTTAAGCCTCTGGAGGCGTGATCCGCTGGATTGTTCTTGGTATCAATGTATCGCCATACTTTGATATCAGTGTTAGACCTGATTACTTGTATTCTGTTGGCAACAAACGTGTGGAATCTTTTGGCGTCGTTATTGATGTAGCCAAGTACTACCTTGGAATCAGTCCAAAAGTACTGCTTCATATTTGTGTAATTTAACTCTTCTTGAACCATCACAGCAACCTTCGCTAAAACAACTGCAGCGGTAAGCTCCAATCTTGGTATCGTAGTAATCTTCGTTGGAGCGACGCGGGACTTTCCCATTACCAATGAAACATGAACGTTTTCGTCTTCATCCTTGACTCTGAGATAACAGCATTGTCCATACCCAGACGTGCTTGCGTCAGCAAAACTGTGTAATTCATAGGTCTTCTTGCCATTAAGGGTCCTTGGCTCTAAACATCTTGCAATTTGTAACTCGTTCAGGTGTAGAAGATCACGTTTCCAACGCTCCCACCTTGGCCTAACTTCTTCAGGAAGAGGCTCGTCCCAGTTGACACCCTTGTTGCATACTTCTTGCAATATCTTCTTTGCTCTTAAGACTAAGGGAGCCAGGAATCCAAGGGGATCATAAACAGAAGCTACGGTTGCCAACACTCCTCTTCTAGTCAAGGGCTGATCTTTCAGAATGATGGAGAATCTGAAGCAGTCTAAACCCACTGACCACTGGACACCAAGCACTCTCTCTATCGGAAGTTGCTCGGACGGGAGATTCAGAATTACATCGACTGCTCTCTCACTCTTTGGTACTGATTTAAGAACTTGACAATCGTTTGAAACAAATTTGTGAAGACGAAGTCCGCCCTTCTCACAAATCTCACGAGTTCCTCGGATGAGGTCCTTAGCTTCCTGTACGGATTCAACACTAGTTAATCCGTCATCTACGTAGAAATCGTGCATAATAAACTGAGCGGCTGAGGGATGTACTTCTTTCTCTTGACTTGCCATATGTTTCAGGCCATAGCTAGCACAACCAGGTGACGATGTTGCTCCAAACAAATGTACCTTCATTCTGTACTCTTTGGGCTCTATCTTAACATCGCCATTGGGCCACCAAAGAAATCGCAGATAATCTCGGTCGTTTTCACGTACAATGAACTGATGAAACATTTTCTCCACGTCACAAATAATGGGGTATGGGTATCTTCTGAACCTGCATAGTACTCCCACCAAATTGTTGGTAAGGTCGGGTCCACTGAGTAGGTGATCGTTCAAAGAAGTTCCTTTGAATCTCGCTGAGCAATCAAAGACAACTCTGATCTTGTTTTTCTTTGGATGATAAACGCCATGGTGAGGTATATACCACTTCACTCCTTCTTGCGCAAGCACTGGTGCTTCTTCGGCATCACCCCTGCTCAGTACGTCATTTATGAACTTGACGTAATCTTCTTTATACCTTGAATCTTTCAGAAACCTTCGTTTGAGATGTTCAAGACGAATCCGCGCCATCGAATGGTTGTCAGGCAAAACAGGGCGTTGCTTGAATGGCAGAGGCATCTCATAGTGTCCGTTTCCGGTCTTCTCAATTCCTTCTTCCATGATCTTCAGGAAATTTAAATCCTCTTGGGAAGTCTTCTTATCATTCTTAGCTCCCTGAAAATCTGACTCAAGGACTCGAACAATGTCAGTCATCGTTACAGCGGGTATTTCCCTCACTGCAACCTTGTGGCAAAGGGACCGTCCACTCCTTACATCTCTACCACCAACGATGCTCCATCCAAGATCAGTTTTAATGCCGTATGGTTCATTATTGTGACCAGCAAGAACTTCTCTTGGGGTCAACGCTTGCGAGCAGTCGTATCCAATAAGCAACCCAACGTTGCAGTCGAATAGGTCATGCATTTCGTTTTCGATCGATCTCAAGTGTTCCCAGTTCTTAGCTATTTCCTTAGTAGGGATGTGATCTTCGTCTGCGGGAATAGACGTACATGTAAAAGCGACCGGGATACAAATCTTGACGTCAGAATTATATCCTCTTACTTGAAGGCTTGAGACCCTTTGGCTCTCGACGAGTGAGTCTTGACTTGTGATGGTGCTCAGTCGAAGCTTCGTTGGCTGAGTTTCTGCATTAAGCTCATCGCAGGTTTCCTTGAGGATAAACGTAGCATCGCTTTGCGTGTCCAAGATTGCGTAAACCAATACTTCTTTGTCGGGTTTCGATAATGATGACAGCCAAACGGGAACTATCATAGAGGTACTGGCACTGGAGGCACCTTGCGATGTACATGAAGTAGTCTTGCGAACATGGGTGGGTTCCTGCTCCTCACTTCTCTTCTTTTCCTCTGGCTTCTTAGGATTTCTTTCCTCGTGAAGACAAGTGGGATGATTCTTGTTACAGGTCGTACAGGTCAGCCTCTTCTTACAATCACTAGACATGTGCCCCTTCCTCAGGCATCCGAAACAAAGGCTGTTTCCCTTAACGAAATTCAGTTTGTTTTCGCGTGTCTCTGCCATGAACTTAACGCAGGCGTTTAATAGATGGTCGGTCTTTTTGCAGAATGAACACTGCGGTTGCAACCTCGAGGTTCTGTTTGGTTTTAGTTCCTTTGAACCGCTTTCTTCCGTCGTCTTGGTGTTATGAACAGACTTCTTGCCGTCGTATCTCGGGTTTGGTTCCTGGTGAGTGCTGTCTGTTGTCTTTTCCACTCCTTTACGGCATGACATGACGAAATAGGATTGCATTGGAGATCTGCTTCAGCAATGATGAAGGTTGTGAAGGTCCTGAAATCTGGATACTTCTTTTCTTCTTTCATTCTACTTGTGGCTTCTCTGTTCCACCGTGAAACAAGCCAGTCCGGTAGTTTGGTAAGTAACTTCTGGTTTTCCATGTAGTCATTCAAGACGTTTAAATGTTCGATCACTTGCATAGCAGTTTCCACACTTGTTAGGAATTCGGCAAATCTTCTGAGGCCTTGGTGATCTTTCATACCGATCTTGGGCCATTTTCGTAGCTTGTCTCTGTACGCATTTGTTACTATAAATGGGTGACCAAACCTCTCGTCTAAAATGTTCCACGCTCGTTCGTAGGCTTCCGATGAACTTTGCAGGAAAAGTCCGTTAATAGCTTCTTTGGCAGATCCGCTCACGTATCATTTCAAATAATACATCTTATCACTTGATGGCAAGTTTTTTCGGTGCATGAGGGCATGAAAGGACGACTTCCAATCCGGATAAAGGATGGGCTCACCGCTGAAGACGGTTGGTTCAGGTGCTGGAAGGCGACTCGTGCTGAATGAATCGGCTATCGCTGTAACAATTGAGGTGATACTATCTACGTTTGCTGATGACGCTTGCGGTTGAACGTGTGCGGGATGGGTGGTTTCACTTTCTACAGGATGTATGTTCTGAGGCTGTAGAGCGGGTTGCGCTGTTGAATTTGGAGTGTCCGCATCTGGTACTGAATAGTTGGGTTCTTCAGGTGGAATGACGGACGCTGCTTCTGTTTCAAGGTTTATCTGCATCGCGCAGAATGCCTTGACATCATAAATTATTCATAATCGTCGAAGTGACAAATTTAAATACGAATGCGCGTTCAATAGGCCAGAATAAGAGAAGAAAAGGCCCAAATTGGCTAAGTGGGGTTGACAAAAATCGCTTTTCTGATTTCCTGACGCTCTAAAATAGAATTCGGCATACGGCTTTTGGAAGAGTAATGATTAAATTACAATTTGAGTCTAAACCAAAGGAGATTTAGGAAGTATAAGGACTATCCCTTCGCAGTTGAAAAACAGTAAAATTGGACGATTTTTAGTATGAAGTCCATTTTCAACAGCGCTTTATATAAAATTAAAACCGCCTTGCAATATTCGGCATACGGCAAATTGAAGATGGATCTTTTCTTAAACAAAATCCGCTTTAAGTTTGGTAATTGATGCGCGAGAACCACTATCCCGTTCAGTTTGAAAACTGCCTGGTCAAGTCGCGTTTGAAAATGGCGCGTTCTAGGTAAGCGAGCCATTGTATTCAGCTCAGGACTGAATAACAATGGCTGTCAA
>JAHPZR010015074.1:25000-54064 GCA_019787425.1 Platygyra sinensis | reverse complement strand
TGTTGAAGTACACAACAATGTACCAAGGTGATGTGATATTTTCCACGTAACTACTAAACGTGACGTGCGGTACCTTGGAGTAGGTTCTCCCCCAGACCCCACACGGCCGCTATATCTTCCAGGTAAATTAAAGCACACCAGTAATCCTGAGAAATCAAAAACAAAATAATGGGTTGAGACACACAAGCGGATGAGAGCAGCGGCATTATTGCATACATGATATCTTAGTGCCAATTTTTCTACTCACTCAGGTGTTCGTCTTTCATCACCAAAAATTCGAGCTCGACCGTAAAGAGTTCAGTTGTGCTAACATTTTTTACTCAAGCCAGGTTACGCAGCATCTCGAAAGATGTCGCCTATGCCTATTTACGTAACAATGAAAGCGAGGTTAAACCAGCTCACCACAGGCACAGAATTTGGCGCCAGATGTGCGAGGAAAAGGAATAGCTGCGTCCGAGTAACTACCATAGGAGACTGGGTCGAGCCGGCCGTGAAGTTGGGGAACAGTGGAGGCGTATTGATCCATGGGTAAATCCTCCTGAAGCTGTTTGGATGAAAATAATCACAAAAATATTCGCAAGGAAAAAACATTGTTATTGTCTAGCTACACACATAGCTAGTTAGTTAGTTGACAAGCACGTCACTTAAACTGAAAAAACTCTGAAATATAGATTCCCAATTCTGACGGGAGTTCAACAAGTAAATAACGGCAGAGTTTAGCCTTATAGCGACCCATAATTACAAGACAGCGAGGCTTTGTACGAAGTGCAGGGGTACCCATCAGCCAACACTCTCCTCGGCGCTTCGTAAACGTGAAGCAACTTTACAGCCAGCGGTCTTGAAAGATACTGAAAGGCAACATGGCGGGAAACAAGCAGAGAACAACCGGTATTGAAATACAACATTTACCAGTTGCCTTAAGCCTCTCTATCAAAGCGAGGCTTGATACAAAACCATTCATAATGAAAATGAGTTGAATTTGCATGTGAATGAAATCTCATTTTCATATGAAAGGTGGGGACCAAGACTCGCTTTGAGAAAGAGGCTGAAGGTAAATTCGGAAATGGCATACAAAACCTCTTTTGTAACAAGTTGAAACCGGGTGCTTTGGTTTAAACTCACCGTCAATTCCTCAAGATGGCTGACCAGTTGTCGAAGGCATGGCTCGAGGCAGGTCTGGTTCAACTTCACATGTGTTTGAGCTGTTTCACGTAAAGTCTGCCAATAAACCAACGAAAGAACAACAAGGAAGAAACGTCTTTGTCATAGTTTGTCTCAGAAGCCTCTTACTAGGCTAAAGAATTGGCCTAACAAGGTTTCAACTTCAGGATATTCAACCTGGTTCAGGAGCATTCGTGCATCCCGCCTTTTCGAGCCATTACATTAAACCAATCACTGTTCTCTTGATTAAATTAAACCTGGTCGATATGTGTATTCTAATCATCTACTTTGTGTGGTATATTTGTGTGAACAGATTAGACCTAGAGGTCATCTCAAGGACAAGATGGTACAACACACACAGCCACTCTTTCGGAAAGTAACTGATTTTGCATTAACTACGCTATACAATAGCCTTTTCCCGCATTCCAACAAACAATAGCGCCTAGTCGACTTCAGGGCGGACAAAAATACAGCAAATGTATGAAAATGTTCACCCCGACCTCGCTCTGGTGCTATTGTTCGTACGCACTGAAGTGGAATGGCCTAAAAAAACTCGCGCCAATTTTTCATCCAATCAGAAGTAAAACCAAAACCAATCGTAACTTGTTCGAATCAAAAAATTGACGTCAGTTTTTCATGCGCCTGCCCTGTTATTGATCATGAATTTCGTCATTATATTGTCAAAGCAGCTGTGGATCCGCAGACTACTTTGACAATGTTATGACGAAATTCATTGTCTATAACAGGACACACGCATGAAAAACTGACGTCCATTTGTTTATTACAACAACAAACTGTCAAATTGTCCGCTCTCGCTCGTTACCGCATCGCATAAATTATAAATTCACGTGTCTGTCCGCTTATTGACGATAAAAATCAGGCAATGAGCGCGCGAGAATTTGTACAGTTATCGTTATACTTTCCCGCGCTTTGCTTTGCGCCAGCTACATGTAATTATTTAGTTCAAGTTTTGATTGGTCTGCGTCCTTTGTGATTGGCTAGAGTGATTTCTTTGGTTTTGGTTTTATGCCAGACACTCAACTGAAAACCGCTCTATTGCCCATTAACGAGACTAATAGAGTTTTTTTAATTAAGACCTGATGTTCTTACCGTGTCTAAAGGGCTACTTAACAATTAGATTATGAGCTCGAGATTTCTATGAGGTGATAGTTGATGAGGCCGAAGGCCGAATCAATTATCACCTCATAGAAATTGAGAGCAAATAATCTAATTGTTTCTGTAGAATTCTTACTAAAGTTTACTTCAAATAACGATTTCCAATTATTTCTCGACTTATTATTAAACTTTGCACCTTAAAAAGATCGCCCGGACTGAATTGGCATTTAAAATTGAAGTCGTGCACGCGCGCGCATCATTTTTTCAATAATTTCAACCTTTTTAAGTCAAGAAACCGTAAATGTCCTTCGTTTAGCCTTCTCGGGATCTTAATCATCCATTTTCATCCAAATTTTCCTACAAAACTTTGGCAAAACGAAAAACTTTGGCCATTTCGTAGACGAGTTCCAGCCACTGCATACCAACGGCTGATAGTGTGCAATGGCTCAGCCACTCAGATTACAGCATTTGCATTAGCATACTAGTAGAATTCTACTAAATAAAGTTACCTATCTATCTGTTGTACGGAATAGATAAAAGGCAGTTTGGCGACTGTCAATGTTTCTTACTTACCTTCATGAGTTTGGTCTTGGTGTTAAGGTCAATGGAGGTGTCAAGTGTAAACTCAAATGATGGTATGGCGTTGTTTGGATAGTGTTTTGGGAAGTTTATTACTAACGATACAACATTAGAGCCATTGGTAACATTCACTGTACAGCTTCTGTGACCTGCGTCCATCTGTAAAGAAAAACGGTCTCAAACTTGAGCTAAGAGTCTACACCCAACCCGAGTTTTCGCCGTCTCGTGAAGTAACACGACGGCGACGCCGAGAACGCAGATTAAAAATTGTTTTATGTTGTCACCTACGAATCTTGAGGTGCTCTAAAGTCATTTACTTCGCTTGTAATTTGTCAAAACTATCATGAAACTGAATCTGGGACAGGGCGAAACATTTGAGATAAAAATAAAAATTAGCCGTCGTGGTTAACGTTCTTCAGACAACGCAGAATTTGGTCATTTCACGTTGTTGTTTTGTAAAGAACAGCAAAGAAATGTTCCAAGAATTATAACGCACGTGCACAGCTATATGTTCTGCTGCATTAAAACCTGTTGCGTTAGCGACGTTTTCCGTTTGCCGTTTTGCTTAAAATCCCTGTTGTTTCCGATGAGTAAGGACAAAAATCATTATAAAACAAAGCAAACCCATTTGCTATTTTTGATAGTAACTTAATAACCAGCGTACTACTATACGTGCCTTACTATGGTCCACTAAGCCGACAGACAATTTCTTTGAAATTAAGCACTTCTAAACCAAATAAAATTAACCTCCAATCAATCATCAACATGATCAATACAATTCTCAGACTCATTTATAACTCATCACAGTTAAAACAAAGAAAATCACCACAACAGTGAAGGAGGTTTGGATACCCGGTCTTAATTAGTATCAAATTTTGACGATTTTACCTATCCGTCTACTCCTTAGTTTTTGTTTCGATTGGAGAAGATATATCAAACACGAGAGACAGTGTTTCATCAGCGCTATCCAAACACCTCGAATTTCGTCAAAAATACTCCGCTGCGCGTCGTATTTTCAACTCTCTTCTCGGGGTTTGGATATCCCGATAAAACACTGTCTCTCGTGTTTGATACATTTAAGCAATAGACCACAATGTTTCTATGGTTTATAGGCTGATAAACCACGCAGGATGTTAGTAGAACACGAGAAGAATTTGTAAACCACGAGCCGCAGTGTTCTACCAACATCCCAAGTGGTTATCAGCCTATAACTCATACAAAACTTGTGGTCTATGCTTATGTATAATAAGTCAGTAGACCACGCGATTTTCCATGGGTTTACCGGCACAATAAACCGTAGATGATATTGTATAAGACGAAATAATCTGCATGCAAAAACGAGCTAATGATAATGATAGTTTTGGACCAAACCCTTTAATTGTAAATAACCTGATATTTTTCATAATCATTCGAACGTTTTTTGGAAACGGAAAGAAGCAAAAATGAGTATTAACAGCTGACGTTTAACAAATTTTCTAAATCAGTCAAAATGACGTGAACGGCCTACGGGCAATACAAGAATGTTCCATTTTACCTGTTCAACGATCACATTAGGGATGTTAACATTGATCAGAGCAAACTCCTGTTGTAAGGTATGTGGTTGAACGGCCATATCAGGAATCACTTCTGCCGAACCAATTATAACGGACTCTGAGATAGCTCTCTCTATCAAATCGTCCCGTATGGGCAGACCCGTTTCGCTTGTGGTTTGAGATGGAAAATTCCCTGGAACATCTCCGCTGCAAGCCTATTAGGAGGAATAAGGCAATATTGTATTTATTAACATCTGATTTCATTATGGTGATTTAATTTAATCTCCCCAATTAACAGAGTTGTCTGTGTGGAGCTAGTAAATTTGACACTTCAATAAAGGATGATTATGATTATGATTATGATTATAATTGTAATTTTGATTGTTATTATTACTATTATTATTAGAGAAAGCAATACCTCTGACTGACCGAGGTCCGTACTGTAAGTTTTTCGAAGGGGAAGAAAACGAAGATTTTATAACTAAAGTACGGACCGCGTACAGTACAGTTTTCTGACCTATCACTGAGGTGCGCAGTAACGGTACCTTAATGAAGCTTTATTCACTCAGCGGTTTTACCTAGTCCTCTCGATTTACAATGTCCGGCCTTCGCCTTTTTCTCCCTCTGTGCCCGGCTACTTTAATTATACTTGCGCTTTAGTCTATTTTGACCGCAACAAGACAAAAAAATTACGGAAGTTGTTTAGCATTTTTTGCAACGTAAACATTGTTTATCCATGAATGGAATAAGCGAACGTCTTTAACTGACACTAAAAGTGAATTCTCTAAGCACAGGCGTGCGGGTAATGAGAACAAAGCAACTGATCGATCACCTAGAGCTTATTGGTTTAGAGAGCAATAAAATGCCTTACGTCCTGGCCAAATGAACTCGCATGTAGATGCAAGTTGAGACGTTGGGTCAACTTGCGACTCGTTTGCTTATGCCTTGCGTTGAACTGCGCTCACTTGGTTGAGAACAAATTAGTACGCAAGTTGACGAAAGTTTTCACCATTTGGTCACCCAACCCAAGTCAACGCAAGTTGAGTGACGTCCATTCATTGTTATATAGCAACCTCTTGGCCAATACAATACTGGATATGTATGCCTTGAAATGGTTTTCTTTGCGACTTCATGTGCGTTTGTGTGGCAAGGCTTTATTTCAGAGCTTGTCAGTTCATAAGTTGAAAACTTCCTTGAACTCACCATGAGCATTCTTGGTTCTATTGCCCATAGTCGTAGTGTAGAATCTTTTGCCCACGTGACAAGCTGAAACTGCTCTTCATCTGGGATTGTAATAACAGGCAGATAAGATGGGAAAAGATAAAACAGAGTTTGCTAATTGTTCAACTGAAAAAATTGAAGCTAGATTGGATTTGCGTAAAAACGTTTTTCATGGACTGAAGGAAACTGTCGGAGTATGATGTCTATGCTTTTAGGTTGCAAAACATTTTTATAGCAATTTTAAGTTGCAAGTATCACAACAATAAAGTACATCAAAATGACAGTAAAGGACACATAAGTTGATTAATTACATTAATTACAGAAGATGCTACATCTGTATATAGTAGTCTCCTTTGCAATAAAGAAGGGTTATCAAGCAATGCTTCTGTCACACAACTCCGTTAGCCGGGAAAAACACTGCGCGACAGGAGACTACAGCTATTTAGGGGCAGCTGGGAAAAATTCTTTAATACCAGTGGCCCACAGAGTGACATGGTTTTCAAAATTTTTAGTTGTTTCATTCTATTTTTGATTTTCACTCAAGGTCGTTTATTCACGACAGTTTATTTCGGTTTGCCTTCATTTCAAGCTACGTACATGCATTATTGTGTTGTAAAACTATTCTCCACCACTTGCACAATGAGCCGTTCTTTTAATTTTTTGAACTATGTTAGCTTGATAACTTAAACAAGGCTAGATGACCAGGTCGTCATCTGTGTGTAGCTCTCTTTGTGATGCCCTTTCCTCCGCCCCTTCCTCTGCCCCTTCTTCAGCCCCCCCCCCCCCCCCCCTCCCATACTGAACAGGCTTACCATCCTGAACTTGAGATCTCCACTGGAATTCTAACACCATATCACTGTGCCCAACAAATGTGTTCACTGGATTGGGCATGGGTGAGTTGATATTTGGGATGTTCCATAGCGACAAACTGTGTTCACCTCGCCGCAGCTGAGGTACAGTGACTGTAACAAGACCTTCACCAAATGGCTGGAAATCAAAACAAAAAATTAGAGTACAATATACTATTCTGTGATACATACTATCAAATACTAAAGGCAGTAATAAGTGAAGGATGGTAAATTTGCATTGTGGTGAATAAATGATAAAAGATAAAATGTTGCCATCAGCATGGAACAAAGAAAAAGTGTGAGTACCCCCATACGATTTGATCAAACTGAAGGACCAAGAACACAAACAAAAAAAACTCATCGGAAAGTTATTAAGCGAGTGCTTTAACCAATGAGCTACTGAGAGACTCAGCACTCCAGCTCCAGTCACAGACAACTTTTTAGCGTCCTGAGGGTGTCTGCTTACAAGAGCTTCCATTGTACAAGTATTTACGGCTGTAGCCTTTCTAAAGAATATTAGTAGAATTCTACTAGTATACTAATGCAAATGCTGCAATCTGATTGGCTGAGCTACTCGTATACTATCAGCCATTAGAGTGCAGTTGGTAGCCGGTCGTCCTCGAAATGCGATGTTGTTATAGTTTTTCCGAGGTTTTGGAAGGAAATTTAGATGTAAACATGTAATTAAATTCCTGAGAAAACTAAAAGAAGCACATTGACGGTTTCTTGACTTTAAAAACTTGAAAATATTGAGAAAGCGGGTACGCGTGTAAACAACTGCAAATTTGCCAAGGACAGTTCAATACGTGCAACTTTGTCTAAGCGTTAAGTCCAATAATGCGTGGAAAAAATCATACGAAACGTTATTTTTGTTAACTTCAGTTAGAATTCTACTAAAACAATTAGATTATTCGCTCTCGATTTCTATTTAACAATTAGATTATGAGCTCGAGATTTCTATGAGGTGATAGTTGATGAGGCCGAAGGCCGAATCAACTATCGCCTCATAGAATCAACTATCACCTCATAGAAATCTCAGCTCATAATCTAATTGTTAATTAGAACTCTACTCCTACATAACAGCCAAGATTTAATCACTACAGGGCTGATTCTGGACAACCATAACTTACCGTAAATCTTGCCCTCCATACAGGAGAATTTGCATTCAACTTATTTTCTGGTTGACGAGGGTTTTCTGTATTCCACAACTAAGATAAATCAGAGTCCTTGATTAAAGACTGAGCAAAAAAGGACAGTTGTTGATAACTGAACAACAGATACACATTAAAACTGATTCAAAGATTGAGTTGGATCAGATCAAATACTTATATGCTTTGTTTGATTCTGAATGATGTAGATTGTACCACTTTATAGCGGTCAATTTGCTTAGATACACCTAATTTGTTCTCAGGCATGCCAACTAAACTAAAACAAACAAGAATCGTAACTGGCAGGAGGCAGACAAGGACCGGGAACCTTGTTTGAAAGGCAGTTCACATTAAACCAGGATTAAAAGCTACAGAAGCATTAATTAATGTTTGGCACTGCCTACGTTTTGTGTTGTTTGAGATTACTTTAATTCAAAACTGAAGGACGAAGAACACAAACAGAGAACCTCATCGAAAAGTTATTAAAACTGAAAGCAAAATTCTCGCTAGTCCTGGGTTAGCTTAAGGTAATTCCTTAGTATTGCATTGCGCATCCCTACTGCGCACGATTTTCGCGTCATCAGCGCGCGCACATGAGCGCGTGCACGTGCAAAACATAAGAGATTTCCCTCAAACTAAGCTCGATAACGGAATAAATTCTCCTTTTCTCTTAAACGAGCACGGTGACCCCCGATTTTTATTTCAGGTATTTGTTAAGAATAGTCTAATGAAGAACATATTTGAAGAGGAAAAAAAGTTTGATAGTAGAATATGACTTTTTTTTTGGAAAATAGTTCCCAACTGGGTGTATTTTGGCCAAGGCGACGACTTCAAGTTAACCACGGGACTGTCCGAAAAAGTGCAATATCCCCGCAACCAGGCAATCAACTAGTGAGACAATCTCAGATAGTGCAGAGTGTTATGCAGGACTGTAAGTACGTTTTGAGTCATCTGCTGCTTGTATGTAACTTGTTAGTTCAAGGCCCAAAAATAACTTACAATTACTGTTTGTCAAGACGGTTTTAAATTTTACTGTGGTGTTTTACGTTGAATTTCGTTCATTCTAAATTCATTAATACGTTGAATTGGCAAACGCGATAATTTTAGTTTTTCATCACCAACAGTTGTAACTTGATACTTTTGTTTTTCTCGCAAAGTTTGTAACATGATACCCTTGTTTTCTCAAAAACATACAAAGAAGATATGCTCGCTTTTTTCCTGAGAAAAATGGAATAATGTTTTTACCTTATAAAAAAATTGGAAGAAGAATGATTTTGTTTCAATCAAGAGGCAAATTTTCATTTCATCGATAAACAATTACTAATTTAATTATCAAATAGTCACGTCGTGTCTCGGAATAGCACATGCTTATTAGGTTGCCACCGTTGGTGTTAACAGTAAACCAGTTCAAAATACACAATGATGTCGATTAATACAACCGAGAAGCGTTTCAACATGACCAAAATTATATCCTACATCGCTGAATGAGTCCCCTCAATGACTGACTAAATTTATTTGCGGTTTCCGTAGGTGCCACAGTGTCTACAGCAATATTTGAGAAGTTTCTTTTGTCACGACATTACTAATTTTAATGCCGCTAACTCAGAAATGTTTCGGGTGAATACATTTGTGAACTTCTTGTTCTCTTTCATAGGAGAGAAAATAAAAGCGGCTGGGGCGATCCATTCGTTTCCCTGTTTAAAGCTTAGCAAACACGAAATAGTTGAAAACAGCACACGGCATTTTTCAACCGAGCTAGGGATGATTCCAAAAGATACGCTGTCACAAAAGCGTTCTTTGCACTAAAAGAGGGAACTGATATAACCTGAAATATAACTGCTATCGCCCGTTAAGACGAGAGTATTGCACGCATGAATCTGAACTCGAGAACGGATTGTATCATGCTGACAATGCTAGAGCGCATGCGTCTTACATACTGTGTTCAACCACAAGGAAAAGCACTAAATGTTTGTGTATAATTGTGTATGAAATGTATCGTTTACCTAACATATAGTTAACACTAACGCTAATCAATCTGCGCATGCGTTTCGTGTAAAATCGCTTATGTTCTTAAGAAAATAGTACCACTAGGATAACAAGAGAATATTGGAACCATATATAGTTTTGTGACGTTATATAAGAAGAAATGTAAGTATAGTACATTTTACGTAGCAATCAAAGGTACCTACCCCACCCCCTCAAACAAGGCTAATTAATTAATTGAAATTAATTAATTAAACAAACATTAAAGTTTACACCTTATTGCCTTAGTGTTCATAGTGCGTTAGCGGCGTCAACCCCCCAAACCATCCCAATAGTGCACTCTGCACTAATCAAAGGCTCCTTAGAGCAACCTCATGGTATGAATTGTTTGCACCCTTGAGTAACCTGCCATCTGGCGATCTTTGCAAAATTTATACTTTTGTTCGTAGGCTACACGTGCCTTCACAATTGTTATGTTTGTAACTGAGAAGGGGTTGACTTAGTTCAAAAAGAGAGTTACTGTTAAGGAAAAGATTGTTATTATTACTCAGAAAGGGAATTGACATTTTTCGAAATCGGGAACATTGTTAATCAACAGGAAATAGTCAATCTGCTGATCTTTGCAAATAGGCATTTTTTCCTGGAAAATGGATTTTTTTGGTATGTTTGTTTGTTAATGATTGTTTCAATTGATACCATTAAGGGCGCGTTCGTTTGGGATCAATCCGGAATAAGAATAATTGGAATAATGCGAGTAAGCATTTGTTTGGGAACTATTCTCATTCCTGAATACCTGGATTTCCATTCCGGCTATTCTGCTCCCAGGATTATTCCGGAATATCCCAAACAAACGCGCCCTAAGTGTGGTAGACAAACAGTTTTATTTTTTGGACAAGAGACTGTTGTTGTAGAAGAGACATGTGAAATACTACTGTTTATTTTTTATTTTTAAAAAAAACTGTTATTGTTGAAGAAACATTTTGAAACTGGTATGTTAATGTCACCAAAAGTATTTTTATACTTTGTCATTCTACAGTACATCCAGTAAATATTCATATATTATTATTCAACAAATTGTAACACTATCCAAATATGGTCATGATGCTCTCGATATCTGTCATCCATAGGTAACAGATATCCGGCGATATACGTAGCTTCGTACGTGGGAAGAAAAAGTGAAGTGAAAAAATGTCGACAGAAAGGTTTAAAAATGTTACGAGCTTGGAAATCAATTTTGTTATCAATTTGTTGAATAATAAAACAATTATCCTGCTCAATCTCGCGGAATATCGTCTGATTTTAGCCGACTCGGCCTACGGCCTCGTCGGCTAAGTATCAGACGATATTCCGCGCGATTTCGCAGGATAATTGTTAATTATAAGGCCCAATGATAGAAAGACACATGCTAGATGTAAAAGTGGTAGGAGTGGACAGAGGGGGAGTGGGCACAAAGCACAGGAAATTCTTTTTATGGTAGAGATCAGATCATTAAAAATATTGCATTGAACTACACAGTTCTTTTAAAGGGAAATTTTTCAAAAAAATCATATAATGTAATTATTAAATATTTTGTTGTTCAGAAGTTATAATTGTTGTGATTTACAATTTTTTTTCTGGTACATAACTGTTTTTTTTTGGATATTGAAGCAATATGTTGTCATTAAGTTTGGCAGAATTTTAAAATATTGCCTGTTGCACTAAGCTTCCTGGGAAGTATATAATTCACAGATTGCTAAAATTACCAGCTAACTTGTTATAGTGAAAAGAATGTATGTGGGGCTATTAACCAATTTATGATAATCAGGGATTACAGAGAAGTTACTTCAAATAAGAAAATGTTAGAATGCATGACACCCCCCGGGGAGGGGGGCACTCCCTTATTTGAGATATATAGGCATGCGCAACCCCAAAGGGTATGGTTTTTCAGCTGTTTTGGTCATAAATAGGGTATCAATTAAAGCTGATTTTGGCCATCTTGATCATAAAAAGGGTATGGGTTTTGCACTCTAGACTTGATATGGGTATGTTTTCAAGAAGCCACTTTTTCATCATTATCGAAAAGAAAATAAACAAAAGCCCTTCACAAATTATGTTTATGCTAATTTTACATTGGTCTGAACTAGGGAACTGGTCAGAAACAGGGTTTTGATATATGAGTCAGAATTAATATAAATTGGGTTTTAAATTTTTGGTCAGGTCATAAATAGGATAGGGAATTTCACAGATTTTGGTCATAGCTAGGGTAAGGGATTTGGGAAGCAGGCTGCACACCCCACTTCCAATTTTTCTGGGACTAATCCCCCCTGGGGGCATTGCAAAGGTAATGAATGAGTTGCTTAAAACTGAAGTTGGAGAACTATGAAATGATTTTCTTTTCTATAGTACTTGCATTTAAAATATTGTAATACATTGATTTCACAGACTGTTACCATGTCAGGGTAAAAAGCAAACAAACATAAAAAAATTAAAGTCCAGATGGTACATGTATTGCTACTTCACAGTGCTTCTATAGCAAAGATATCAGTGACGTCACCTATTGTTATTAATATGCCAACCAGAGAACTATTGGCTGGTGAAACAAAGAGTTCTTTTGTTTAACGTTTTCAACATTTAAATAACAAAAACAATGTTTGTAAACAAATATCTTTGCTATTTAGAACTCAAGATTTCTATATAATTCAATCTGCTGAAATATTGCATGACTATCATAATGTACCACCCAAAAATGCTTCAAGTATGATGACAGCAACAAGAAGAAATTATATACAATGTTTCTGAACATCATGTGTAATATGCTGGCGTGCGACAATATTTTCCAAAAACTTTCCGAACGAATGGCGAAAATTATCTCAAAGTGTGCTTATTATTTAATTATATATGTTGCATGTTCTCCACAAAATGCCATACACTCCGCGATACGACAGGAGGAGGAAGGCTTACCGTTTGTCCCTGATGATAAAGCGTTCATGTCAACATACTGCTTTCTTCCTATGGCCGGTCAATTCGCCGTCGTCCAAAGATGTTCATAGCCGCACTCTTTACCGAGTGAGTGATTTTTAATTGAATTTCGCCCCCAAACGCTAAACCCCATAGCATGACTTACGTCATACCATGAGGTAAAAACGGCTTAAATGAAGCAATACTACTTATGTCAATAAATGAAGCTTTACTTTCAAGACAAAACTTTGTGCCTTTCAAGTAACCAAGATTTAATTCTGTATGAAGATGATTCTAACTTTAAACGCGCAACCAGTAAAATATCCCATTTTAAGAGCCTGCTGACGCGAAACCAAGCACGGTGACCCCATTTTTTTTATTGCATTTTTATAATGTTCATATCATGAATCTTCATTACGCCAAGTTTCAAAAAAAGTTTGATAGTAGAACAATTTCAAGGGAATTACCTTAACCGGGCTTTGAACAACCCAACCCAGTTGGTTATTTACAAACATGACTGAGGAGTTCAACTAGTCTCTGCCAAAAAAAAAACAACCCCAGCCTAGTGATCAAAGTGTACATTGAACCCACTTCGAATTTCAAGTGCGGAGCCATAACAGAGAGCATGTTGCTAGCCTGTAGTGCAGGCGTTATTTTGGAGCGGAACACTAAATAATATATCGGGTTTTCGTTGCCGCCATCTTGGATGCTTGACCGGTAGAGGAGGATTGGTGAAGCCCTGGCCCATTTTCTAAACTTAACGCCCCCTCCCTCAGGAACTATTTCCTCACCCCAATCCTCCACAGTCACGAAATCCAAGATGGCGGCCTAATACGAAAATGTACACTTGCGTGTCCGAAATACGCCTGCACTGCAGGCTAGCATGTTGCCTACCTAACGTAATTCCACTAGGTGTTGTTTGGACAATTTGGTACCAAATACAGAAAATAGCAATGACAGTATATTGTGATTTAAAGAAATCATAAAAGGAAATACAGTAAAAACCTGCATGTAAGAAGAACCTAATGGTTAAAAACCCTGCTGGCAGAAATTTGCCATTTTAAACCAAAAGATAAGGCCTGTTTAACCAAGCAATATCAAGCAGCTTTACGTGGATTACAGTTGAATTCTGATAAACATTTTAACTGAGTGTGACTTAAAGATTGAAAATTTATATTACAAGAAAATACATAACACAGCGTTTGTAAATAAAGACACTGTATGTTCAAGAGCCAAACCCAAGTTTACTTATTTTTTCTGGTAAAAAACAACTCTATCTCCTTCATATATAACTTATCAAGAACCTAACAATTATAAAGAACCTACTTATATACCTGCCAACTTTTTCTGAGATATAGGCGTGAGATTTTTATCCTCGGAGTGCTGGGGTTTTTGAAGACGGCACGATCATTTCTGAAGATTCCCAAAGAAGTCCGAAGTCTTCCGAAGACGTCCGAAGTATAAACCTGAGCTCGCTCCCAGTGCTTTTCACTTTAAAAATCAGAGATCGCGAGGAAGGTATTGTCATTTATTCATTTTACAGATGGTTTTCGTTCCTTACATGGGTCTGAATTAACATATTTTTGGAAATTGTGTCAAGCAAGACGGCAACAACTCACATTTTTCACTCAGGCGTGAGAAATTGGTCCGCAAGCGTGAGCCGGCGTGAGATCGAAGTTTTCAACCCGCAGGCGTTGGACTCACGCCTAAAGGCCCGTTTACACAGGCGATTTTTGTCACGGTAACTCGATGCAATTTTTGTCGCGCTAAAGTTGCAACTTCAAAATCGCACGTGTACGATCCTCCCAGCTTCCGACTTCTGCCAAGCACGGGGTAATCAAATCAAATCATTGATCACTGTTCAGACAACATAGTTGGAAGCTGGGAGAAGCCGCCGAACTTTTGATTGACGGTAGCGAAAAACGCATTTGTGGGTTGAGCTTTGAATTTTAGAGTCTTCATGTTATTGAAAGGCGCAGAAAGTAGTAAATATAGGAAAAAATTATTGTACATAAAACAGAAAAATTGTTCAAAATCCCAGCCGATGGGAGGCTGACCACTTGGCTGTTTACAAAGTTGACTTGGAAATTTTAACTATAACACTCTTTCCCCTAAACATGACATGAAGCACCTGGGAGGGGTACCTGGTAGTAGTTAGTTAGCAGCATTTTCTTTAAGTTTTTAAGTAGCTGGAGTTTTGTGAAAAGTAGACGGTTGTGGGACCTGATAAACATGACCTCCTTGACATACCTTGACTAGTGAAGCAGTGAAAGTAGCCGGCAAAACCTGGCAGAGAAGCCGGTGAACTTCTCCAGCTGCCAGCTCTTTTATACAACCCTGAGTTAGTTATGCCACTATGTTCTGGTAGAACAAAGGCCGATACATGGGAGTGGTACCCCCTGGATTTACCTGCACTGTAGAGTCATTACTGCAGGTTGCTAATGTCGTGCCGCTGGAACGGGACCAGTCCAGTCCGTGAATCTTAGATAGGTGAGCTGTGATGTACACGACAGGTGTGTTACCTTTCTATAAAACAAATTGCATAAGCACTGGGTCATTCATGAGCAGTTGTGGCAGTTAGTATGTGTGTAGTACGACTACATTTCCATTGATTTCCCCAAGTCACTCAATCTCAGTCTACTAATGCAGGTTGAACAGTGGCTGGTTATCAAGCATATATCATTTAGGGGCCAAATAAAGCTAGTCAAAGTCAAGCCCATGTTCTTAGGAAAGATAGTTTACTCTCACAGTGTCTCTCTACAACCAGGTGTATAAATGGGTACTGGCAAATTTAATGCCAGGGGGTAATCCTGCGATGGACTAGCATCCCATCTATGGGGGGATAGACATACTCCTAGTCGCTTCATGTTATGGAAACCGGGATAAGCTCCATCCCAATGAGCCAATTGGCTTGTATGCAGACTTTTACCAAAGTCATGCTGAGATTGGTCTCCTTAAGGGTTTAATTCAAAATTTCCGATGAACATCCCTGACTTTTAATGGGGGAGTTTCCCAATGGGTTCTGGTCACAAGGATGTCTAGTAATTAGACTCCCTCAGGACCAGAATAAGATGTTAGGCCATTACATTTATTATACCTACCCTAAGATCCCAAATTCTAACATCACCATCATGGCTAGTTGCTAGAACATGCCGGTTCACTCTGTTCCATTTGACTTGAGAAGCTCCAACTGTGAATGGATCAAAGAAAAAAATTAAAATTAAAAAAATGAAGGCATAGCTGATACAGCTGAAAATGAACAAGTACATTGTAAATATACATAACAAAATAACAGAGAAAATAAAAAAACACAACAAATTTAAAGTAAAATGACAAACTAAAAACAAGATTCTCTGTTTATATTAATAGTTATAATCCATCAAATCTTTTCATTAGCACGCGATTGGTCTAAACACGTCACGTGACCAAATATCCCCCAGCTAAAACTGGGGGATATCCAAGATTATAACCCACCCATTAATTTTTGATTGATTTTATTGGCTACTTTACATCACGTGATCTAAATTGCCGGACAGGTATCACGCAATAACCCCCGCCCGCGTCGATATTTGTCCTCTGATTGTTTCCGTCGAGGAAAAACAGTCAGCCCAAGAATTTCAACTTTTCTTTTCTCTTATTTAATATGGAAGGAAACCAAACTGGTGTTACTGAGTCTAGCGATGATTACATTAAAAAGCTGATGGCAAGTGCTGTTCCGGAAAGTACAATAAAGTCACCAAAATACGCTGTCAATGTCTTTGAAGGTGGAGAAAGTCACGAGTAGACTTTTAATATTTAGTCCTACGTAAATTTAAACCGATTCATTTTACAAAATAAAGATTTAATACAATGTGATAACTAACTATAAAATAAACCAACCGTTCGCGTCCGACTTTAGCGTGGAGGAAGGAGACAAAAATTCCAGTTGCACTTGAACCATGTTGAAACCTTTTTTACGCAGAAACCAGAAAATTCAGTGGAAGGAAAACCATACAGTCGCAGCTTGGTCTGAATGCTCCAGAAAGTTTTGCAAATTCGGCATGGTTTAACACCATTCTCTACTTCGGAAAGAGAGGCCTGTGAAAACCAACGCGAGATGAAACCCCAGTGACCTTTAGCTCAAAACAACAACAACAACCGGCTGAAGTACTTCATTTCAAGCGAGAGAGCGACGAAAAATCAGTCCACCTTCAAGTGCTACAGATTTTACACATTCCGTGTTTCACAGATGTAATTTCTGAGACTGAAATACATTTCTTTCTAGTCAAGTTTATGAACAGTACGTCGGAATATATGAACCAAAAGCGCTAAGTTTTCGAGTTTTTGATCCAAGGGGCGTTACGAGAATTAAATTCAGTTGACAGCTTGTCAAATTTGGTCCAATCACAGTGGAAGTAAAGTTAGTTAAACCAATCAAATTTACTTTGCTCCCTCACGTCAATCACCGCATTCGCCATCAGATCACCAATGGCTTTTTTATCATCAGTTTACGAGCGGTTTATTGCGAACTGAAAATTAATGGGAGGGTTATAAAATAAATAAACCCCTTTCTGGCTTGCTGGTATGTCGGCTGATAATGTCCTTAGGCTGAGAGATTGTCCTCAAAATTTCACATTTGCCCTCGAAGGCTTTCGCTTCTCGCCAAATGTTCATTTTTCGGACAATGCTCTCAGCAGCGGACATTATCAGCCGACAACACCAGCCGTTGAAGGGGTGTATTTACAAATTATAAACCTAGACAGGACCCTGCGCGCGCTCTGATTGGTCAAAAACCTATTTTTATCAGAGTATAAAACACATAGAAAAAGCGTGTTTATTGTTTTGCGCGCGTAAAATCATATCATAAAGCAAATGAAAGACAAGCCTAAGCCGTGTATTACGCTGTGATAAAACACCTCCAGTCATTGAGAAACACTCGAGAAAATGTAGAAAACACTCGCCTGCGGCTCGTGTTTTCTACATTTCCCTCGTGTTCTCAAATGCCGTCGTGTTTTATCACAGTGGGAATACAACGGCTTAGGCCTTCTTTATGTGTTAAATAGAACCCCACATGCTTCAAAACATGCACGTGTTGCCGTAGAAGATCGTGAAGGGCATAGATAAACAGCGATAGTCCCTCCAGTTAGGTGAGGAAAATATGCCTTGGGATGATTTGTCCTTGCGACCATTATTCTGTTCCTCGAAGCTCAAAGTTTTCCTCCGAGCTACGCTCTTGGAAAACTGTTCGCTTCTCGGAACAGATAATGTCCGCGGACAAATATCTTAGCATATTTTCGCCCCAAATGGAGACTATTGTTTGAATAATATATCCCCTCCAAGCCATGCCTATGGCTAAAGTACAAACAATGGATGCATCTTCTTGAATTGGAAAGAACCTTTTCTCTCCCACCATAAAATGTGCCTCCTCTAAATATACGCACCACCCATTTAGGAACATTAGTTGAAGAGGTTAACTTTTGTTTATTATTGCATCATACATACCAATGGTTTGCAGCGAACTTGCCTGGTTTTTTCCTGTCCCTGCAAATATCAAGAGGGCAGAAAACTAAGTGAAAACCAGGCATGATTGGTTGCTCCTAGCTATTATTCAACTTGGTGGAGGTAGGCACTGGCGAGGGTATGTGTTGTGCTTCAGAGCACAAAACAGCGACCCTCGGGTCCAGGGCTTGAAATGCAGATCGTTAGATCGAGAAGCCCAGCTCAGTAACCATTAGGTTACCACACCTAGCGCCAGGTACGTAGTCAAATAGGAACATTGTATGGAAGCCCAACATTCTACTGTGGAAGTTAGAATTCGATCAAGCAAATTGTCTGTATCATGCATCTAAAAGGACTATCACTAAGGGCTCTATGTAAGTTCTGCTGCAGACTTTTATAAAGAGAATCAATAGAGGAATCACTTGAGAAGTCTAACCTCAAGTCCCAGATGTAAATAAAACTGATCCATTGAGCAGGTAGCGAGAAGCTGAGGGTCAAACCAGGACCAATTAAGATCACTAAAATCAAGAACAGCTGCATTAGAAATGACTGATTGAACAAAACCTAAAACAAATTCCCACCATCCAGCTTTAAATAAGTTCCTACATCCACAACGTATCTGTAACAGCCCCGTGCAAACAAATAAGAATTCATTTTCACATAAAATGTATTCTTGCTTGCTGTTTTACTATTATCTATTAGTAGAATTCTACTAGTATACTAATGCAAATGCTGCAGTCCTGATTGGCTGAGCTACTCGCATACTATCAGCCATTAGAGTACAGTGGCTGCTGGTTGTCCACAAAATGCAATGGTTTCAGAGTTTTTTCCGAACTTTTGGAAGGAATTTTAGTTGCGGTTTCTTGACTTTAAAAAATTGTAAATTTGCCAAGGACAGTTCGATATGTGCAACTTTGTAAAGTTTAATAAAGATTAATAATGCCTGGGAAAATCATTGGAAACTGTTATTTATGTTAATTTCAGTTAGAATTCTTTTAAAACAATTAGATTATTCGCTCTCGATTTCTACGAGGCGATAGTAGATTCGGCCTTTGGCCTCATCAATCATCACCTCATAGAAATCTTGAGCTCATAATCTAATTGTTAATTAGTAATTGGCTAATTAACATGATTATTATTCCACAAGCGCACCGTGGCTATGACATGGTAAATAGTCTACAAGGTGCATAGTGCTGAGTTGCCCATAATCATCTCATAACAGAGAAGTGTGAGCAGAATAACAGTACTGTTTTATTCAAAACACTCCAAAATATAGAAAACTATGCTAAAATAAAATAAAAAACGTGCAAAACCTCACACATACACTTGCCAATTTTGTAGAGCATGGTATAATTGCTCATAACCCATGATAACTAAACCAATAAAAGCTCTTGAATAGCATTTATCCAATGATCCAGTTTTGAATAACACGTTCATACGTTATCAATAGGCCACATTCGATATATCAATACTCTAATATGGCTCTGAGGCTTTCAGGACAAACTTCTATATTTGGTGTTGTTTTCTTTGTATCTAAATCTCTTTTGGGAATTGACGGACAAAAGAAACTTGAAAAATTTGCAATTTTGACCCAAAAGCCTCGGAGCCATGCTTGAATATTGATATATCAAACGTGGCCTATTTAACAAAATTATTAGACTACGAGCCCGAGTTTTCTACGAGCAGATAGTCAACGAGGCGCAGCCGAGTTGACTATCGCTCGTAGAAAACGAGGGCGAGTAGTCTAATTGTTTTAGTATAAATTTACCGTAGTCTCATTGCATAAAAAAAAAAAATGTCAAGAAACGTGTAGAAAAGAACTGTTTTATTATGTTACATCAGGTTCAAACGTGATGCGTGATGTGCACTGATGCGTAACTGTTGACTATCAGCAGATAGTCAACGGTAATATAGCCAATCAAATTCACGGATTCACAATAGACTATGGTAAATTTATACTAATAAAAGTTATATAACAAGTTTGAATTTTCTTTTCAGAAATGAACTTATAGAACCTTTATTTCAAACCAAAATATAGAAGACGAACAATATTAATTTTGTGACACACCTATTTAGACTGTTGCTCTAAATAAACAACTTAAGACATAAGATTACCAACTTTGCTAAATTTGACTGCATTTTATAACATCACTCCTTAAGGATAGAATTGCCCTTCAGTATATGCTTTTTGGTTATTCACATTATTCTATCAAAATAAAGAAACATGACAAATCACAAAAGTACATATGTAAAGCCAGTGGAAATGGAGCAGGGGAAGAAGGCGAAAACTAAATGGGTCCTATCTTGCTAAAAAAAAGAGGTCTAAATACAGAATGAAGGTAAACCCAAGTTCCTCGCTCTAAAGAGGGAAGGACCTTTAAGTAAGCAACTGGTCCCCTCTAGGATATGGGTCCCTCTGGAACACATATACAGGTCCCCTCTGGGATACAGGTCCATCATGAAATACATATACAGGTCCCTCTACATGTATGTAGAGTACATACGAAACGTCAAGTCAAAATGAACAAGTTCAATATGTAGAGTACATACGAAACGTCAAGTCAAAATGAACAAGTTCAATATGTTTATCACTGCTGTTTGTGTCTTATTTTTGATCAAATTACGATGACCCAAGAGCAAAAGTATTCACGATACATGTACAGGTCCCTCTGAGATACATGTACAGGTCCCTCTGAGATACATGTACAGGTCCCTCTGGGATACATGTACAGGTCCCTCTGGGATACATGTACAGGTCCCACTGACATACATGTATAGCTCCTTCTGGGACACATGTACAGGCCCCTCTGGGATACATGTACAGGTCCCTATGGGATACATGTACAGGTCCCTCTGGGATACATGGACAGGTCCCTCTGAGATACATGTACAGGTCCCTAAGGGATACATGTACAGGTCCCTCTGGGATACATGTACAGGTCCCTCTGGGATACATGTACAGGTCCCTCTGGGATACATGTACAGGTCCTTCTGGGATACATGTACAGGTCCCTCTGAGATACATGTACAGGTCCCTCTGAGATACATGTACAGGTCCCTCTGAGATACATGTACAGGTCCCTCTGGGATACATGCACAGGTCCTTCTGGGATACATATACAGGTCCCTCTGAGATACATGTACAGGTCCCTCTGAGATACATGTACAGGTCCCTCTGAGATACATGTACAGGTCCCTCTGAGATACATGTTCAGGTCCCTCTGGGATACATGTACAGGTCCCTCTGAGATACATATACAGGTCCCTCTGAGATATATGTACAGGTCCCTCTGGGATACATGTACAGGCCCCTCTGGGATACATGTACAGGTCCTTCTGAGATACATGTACAGGTCCCTCTGAGATACAAGTTCAGGTCCCTCTAGGATACATGTTCAAGTCCCTCTGAGATACATGTTCAGGTCCCTCTGGGATACATGTTCAGGTCCCTCTGAGATACATGTTCAGGTCCCTCTGGGATACATGTACAGGTCCCTATGGGATACATGTACAGGTCCCTCTGAGATACATGTACAGGTCCTTCTGGGATACATGTACAGGTCCCTCTGAGATACATATACAGGTCCCTCTGGGATACATGTACAGGTCCCTCTGAGATACATGTACAGGTCCCTCTGAGATACATGTACAGGTCCCTCTGGGATACATGTACAGGTCTCTCTGAGATACATGTACAGGTCCCTCTGAGATACATGTAGAGGTCCCTCTGAGATACATGCACAGGTCCCTCAGAGATACATATACAGGTCCCTCTGGGATACATGTACAGGTCCCTCTGAGATACATATACAGGTCCCGCTGAGATACATGTATAGCTCCTTCTCGGATACATGTACAGGCCCCTCTGGGATACATGTACAGGTCCCTCTGAGATACATGTACAGGTCCCTCTGAGATACAAGTTCAGGTCCCTCTAGGATACATGTTCAAGTCCCTCTGAGATACATGTTCAGGTCCCTCTGGGATACATGTTCAGGTCCCTCTGAGATACATGTTCAGGTCCCTCTGGGATACATGTACAGGTCCCTCTGGGATACATGTACAGGTCCCTCTGGGATACATGTACAGGTCCCTCTGGGATACATGTACAGGTCCCTCTGGTATACATGTACAGGTCCCTCTGGGATACATGTACAGGTCCCTCTGAGATACATGTACAGGTCCCTCTGGGATACATGTACAGGTCCCTCTGGGATTCATGTACAGGTCCCTCTGGGATTCATGTACAGGTCCCTCTGAGATACATGTACAGGTCCCTCTGGGATACATGTACAGGTCCCTCTGAGATACATGTACAGGTCCCTCTGAGATACATGTACAGGTCCCTCTGGGATACATGTACAGGTCCCTCTGGGATACATGTACAGGTCCCTCTGGGATACATGTACAGGTCCTTCCGGGATACATGTACAGGTCCCTCTGAGATACATGTACAGGTCCCGCTGAGATACATTTATAGCTCCTTCTGGGATACATGTACAGGCCCCTCTGAGATACATGTACAGGTTTTTCTGGGATACATGTACAGGTCCCTCTGAGATACATGTACAGGTCCTTCTGGGATACATGTACAGGTCCCTCTGAGATACATGTACAGGTCCCTCTGGGATACATGTACAGGTCCCTCTGGGATACATGTACAGGTCCCTCTGGGATACATGTACAGGTCCCTCTGGGATACATGTACAGGTCCCTCTGGGATACATGTACAGGTCCCTCTGGGATACATGTACAGGTCCCTCTGAGATACATGTACAGGTCCCTCTGAGATACATGTACAGGTCCCTCTGGGATTCATGTACAGGTCCCTCTGGGATTCATGTACAGGTCCCTCTGAGATACATGTACAGGTCCCTCTGGGATACATGTACAGGTCCCTCTGAGATACATGTACAGGTCCCTCTGAGATACATGTACAGGTCCCTCTGGGATTCATGTACAGGTCCCTCTGGGATACATGTACAGGTCCCTCTGGGATACATGTATAGGTCCCTCTGGGATTCATGTACAGGTCCCTCTGGGATTCATGTACAGGTCCCTCTGGGATACATGTACAGGTCCCTCTGGGATACATGTATAGGTCCCTCTGGGATTCATGTACAGGTCCCTCTGGGATTCATGTACAGGTCCCTCTGGGATACATGTACAGGTCCCTCTGGGATACATGTATAGGTCCCTCTAGGATTCATGTACAGGTCCCTCTGGGATTCATGTACAGGTCCCTCTGGGATTCATGTACAGGTCCTTCCGGGATACACATCACCCTCAGGACCCTTAAATTTAAATCTACAGTGTAGCAAAGAAAGCAGACTTAAATGTGGTTGTTGAGTTATTTTTTTATAAAAAAATACCTCTTAGTCGGCGCGTCGAGTATGTTATGGACGGGTCAACGGATCAGTGAGTCAGTGAGTGAGTCAGTGAGTGAGAGATGTATGTATGTCACACCAATCAGATCGGATCTACTATAAACAGCCAATCAAATTTCTTGTTTTAAAGGTAAATGATTTATGAGAAGATTTGATCCCGATACAGTTGAGAACGGCCATATTTATTCTTCTATAAAACAGGAGGAAGTATTCATATAATTATTGGGTTTACTTTGGCATTTTCGGTGGGTTAGGTTGAGGATTTTAGTTATGGACGAGATGAGCCTTGAGGTTTGAAACAGTGCGTGAGCTAGTTGTATGCAAATGAACGAGATGTTATTTTTAGTTACAAAGGTAACTTGATATTTTTGTTTTTCACAAGGAGTAAATTCAATTAGACATCACGCATCATTACTTCTAGTTCTTAGGAAATGTTTTAGAGGAGACGGGACTATTTTGATTTAATTTTGAAAGAGTTCGAACGTTTACAATAGGTACAGAAGACGATTATTTTGTTCTTGTTGCATGCAAATATAGAGAGATATTTTTATTTTTTAGTTACAAAGCCAAGGGTAATTTGACACTTTTGTTTTTCACAAGGGAGTAAATTTAATTAGAGCTGATACATCGTCACCACTTGTTCCCACGAGATGCTTGCTATTTTTAGTTACAAATGGTAACTTGACACTTTTGTTTTTCATATCGGAGTAAATTAAATTAAACTTTCAACGTGTCAGAACGGTTTTTTCTCTTTCTTTCTATTTTCGATGAAGAAGTGTTGTGTAAAAAAAGTAAATTTACGACTCGTATAAAACGCGAAAAGGTCTCTTAACTTGAGTATTTTGAGCAAAATTCCTCTTGGGGGTTGGAAGGGCTATGTGATCGATGAGTGAGGGAGTTATGCATGTGCGCATGTAACACCAATCACGGTGTGGGTATCAAAGAACGAATCAAATTGCCTGTTAGAAAATAAGATGGTACCTACATTAATCTGGAGACATGTCGGATTATTGTACGTTGTTCAGTCAAACATTTGATGGCTTAATATTTAGCCATCTTACCATTACCGATGTAACATGGTATGTACATCATAATTTCCCAGTTTCTTTCTTGCTGTACATCGCAACCAAAAAACCTTAACTAAATCGTTACAGTAAACAGTTCTACGAATGCTCCTATCACAAAAAAATAACTCTTGCACGCTTTGTGTGCCTATGTTTAGTAAAGCAAATGTGAAAATCACGCCTTAATTGAAAACCAATGGCTGAAGGCAGTTGCTGTATATTAGTGGAGCTCCGACAGCCCAAAGGGCCCCCAAGCGGAGCCCCATAACCATATAGGGAAAAAGAAACCTATGAATTGATTTTCTCATGGTTATCATGGGCAGCGGTATTGCTCGTGGGTGCGCACGACGACGACGGTGGTGGAGTCTCGCAACATGGCGGTCATACTCCAAATAATAGGTTGACAGAGACATGCAGCCTTGGTTTACAGTGTACTTCTTTGATATTGGACATCCATGTTATGATCAATTGACACCTGTCAAAACAAGGTATCTGCTGACCAGTATCACGTCACCATATCGTGGGCTCAAGTGTACAGCTCATCGAGGTCACGTGTTTTTTTGAAGTTGACCTCTGACCAAGTGCTGGTTTTTGATTGGATCGCGGGCTCATGTCAGGTTAACTTGTTGAAAACAGGGCAGGATTGTTCGAAAGCCTGTTAACGCTAGCTCAGGATTAAAATTTATTTGAATTATAACTTTTTCTTCTATACAAATATTTTTTACTGCTTTGTTTTGAGTATATGACAGAAAACAGAAAATCACACAGTAAACAGAAAACCTCACCACAAAGTTACAAAACTCAAATCAACATTCTACCTTTTCCTGGGTTAGCTCAATCGGGCACTGAACAACCCGGCCTAGGAGCTACGCTTTTAGGCTGGCCTAAATCTATATATTATGTAAATTGTACCTAATGGATCTTGTGTGACCTCTGAGAACATGTTGCTGTGACCCATTACCATCTCTCCATGTCCAAATCTCTGCCTTCTGGTTTAACTGGAATGTGGCAAATGTACATTTAAATTCAATGAAATGTATTGTAATTACATCTTGGATCTATAATCATTTCATAAACTGAAATAGAATTCTAGCTTTTACAGTACAGCAGGTTTTATCATCAATCTGTTCCTATAAATTTAGTACTTCAGGGTGGAGAGAGACAGTTGTGATTCAAACTTTAAGAGCACTTTTGTCTACCATGACTATTACATCAAAAAAGTTAAAAGATAAAAAAATGTATAATTTACAAAAAAAAACCCTGATCAGTGTATTAAAAATATTTACTACATAAGTCCAGTTGTGGTTACATCCTTCCAGCCAGATCCTGTTCACTGTTGTTGCGTTGTGTTGTTATACGTTGTGCAGTAGCCTACTAAGTGGCTAGTGCGCTTGACTCTGGAGTGAGTAGTCGGGTTCAAGCCCTGGCCGGCAGGGACATTGCATTTCTCCACCCAGTTGTATGAATGAGTAGAAGCAAGTTTAATACTGGGAGTAACTCTGCAGAGAGCATCGCATCCGGGGGGGGGGGGGGGGGGTAGAGATACTCCTAGGCTAGTTGCTTCATGCTACTAAAACCAGGATACGTTTTGGCAAGATGAGCCACTTGGCTTGTATGTAGTCTTTACCTGCCTACCACTGTAGACACAAAAGGAGACTTACCATGAGTTATGAGTTGATGAGTGTTTTATCCTTTTTTAAACTGCCATAATGTGAGATGCAATTCATATTTATCAAGCTAACATAATATTATTGTAAGGAATTTGTTAAGTACTCCTGTTAAAAAAATCCATTAAGATGATAATCATCCTTCTACATGTATTAGAACAGTTTCTGTTTTTAGGAGAAAACAAAACCTGTGGTTTTGAGGGAACAAAAATGGCGGTTTGCAGAATGTACGACCCCCTATAAAAGACCCTCATTACCCATAAGGTTGAAATACTCACTGCATTAGCTAAAGTATGAGCATGTGAAAGGTGAGGGTTCCACTCCACAGCCCCACATTCCCATTTGCTGCTCCTTGTCACCTGTTTCTTGATCTTACAAGGTTCATTTAAGTCAATGAATGCCAGTCCTTTACGTCTGTGGAAGATCAAAGCAATAATGGAGATTCAAATCTTAAAAATATTATCTTAAATTGCCAGGTAGGGGCCCCAAAATTTTTTGGCCCTTTTGACCTCATGTGTAGGGCTACAACAATACAATTTCCTATGGTATACATGTAATATATACCCCAATACACTGGGCACAATATGATGCATAATGCGATATGCACTAGCAAGAAATCTTACAGGAATGAATGAAATACATGTAATAGGTTGCCCATATGTTTTGCTGTTTTGATTCCAAGTGCACAAAAAATAGTCAAACCTTGATTATCCAGACATTCCCCCATCATCCAGATTCTTCATTAGTCTTAATTTTGTCATGAATATTTATTAGTCATGACAAAGATCTGCAGCCACATCTTTTTTAAAACTACAGCATCGAAAAGTGCAGTCAAAGGCAAGTTTGTTTTACTTTCACAGAGCAAGAGCAGCATTCGCACGTATCATAACTGATAGCGAATGCCGGAATGAGCTCTGATTGGCTCAGAGTTGATTTGTTACTAAGTGAAATTTCAGACTCTACTGGCTTGTTTGGTGTGGTATGCAAAACAAACAAGCTAGCACCACAAATGTTCATTCATGATAAAATGCTGCTTTCTTTTTGTTCCTTATTAACGTTCATATTTTTGATTATTCAGACCCTCGATCACCTGGACTATTTCATCTAGTCCCAACAAGTCCACATAATCAAGGTTCGACTATATTGTACACCAAAAGACCAAACATGCATCCCTGAATGAATCATAAAACAAGTGAAACAGTACAGACTGTATGCTGTGTCTCTGTTTTCATTACAATAAATCGCTATGCGACAGATCAAATGCAAGGCCTTGGGAAGGATTTAGTTACTTCATAGTTGTATGAGACTGACAGAAAATCTCCATTTTTTGACATACCGGTAATTATCACCAATTTTTACTGTCATCACAATAAAATGGAACCTTGCCTTATGATCACCTATTTATCAAGGCCACTGACAAAATGCCCATATATTCTCTTAGAAACCCTGTTAATGCAGCCACCCTGTCCACAGTTTAAAATCCTAATAGTCTGCATAAAATTTAACCCATTTATTTGACCACTTTATGTTTGTTTATTTGTTTCTTTATTTACTCACTTAACTTCACCAAACTAAAATACCAACTTACATATATCCAAAAAAGAAAGTTATTGGGCAGGGACACCACTACAGCATAGCCAATTACAGTGAATCCCAGGATACTGATATTCATTTTTCTGATGTTAATAACATATCAAATGATTTCAGTTTTATCGTCATTCTCCTTATAAAAAGCAAAGTTGTTTGGAAGTGCAATTGTGATACATCTGTTAAGATGTCACTCAATTTTAACCCAGCCATGAAATTTGATCCCCCCTCTATTAATATGGACACCCTGTTAATACCATCAAATTTTAATTCATGACCTGTTGGTGACAATATTAATGGAGTTCCACCATATCACAATATTCTTTTCAACTATTCTTGGTTTCATATGATGTAGTCATATTCTAAAATTAAAAATTATGTTTCCTTGTGAGCATTCTCGTCCCCAGAGGCCCCGCTCCTTTTGGTCAGCACCAAGAATCGTGACCTCTGGCCAGGTCCAACACCGGAAGTCTGTGATTCACGGACTTTCCATCACTCTGCACATGCTCAGAGTCAAGTCTGACAAATCTGATCGGTTCTGGTCTCAAGCTATTGTGTTTACAAAGCCATGCAAAACCGGAATGTCGTTGGACCTGGCCACAGGTCACAATTCTTGGTGTAGACCAAATGAACGCAGCCTCTGGGGACAAGAATGCCTTGTGAGGTGTTAGGTTTATCATATAAAGACCTTATAGGAACAATGTTTTCGCTCCACAAGGTTCTTCTCTCTGTAATAGAGCAAGTTTGAATTTCCAAGTTTTTGCTTTGTGTGACATGAAAATACACTAGATGAAGCATATTTTTTCAATGTGTTGGAGCTCTAGAATACACATTTTACGTTTTAATGGTGAAACTTAAAAGATGTTTCTGTTACATTACAGTCACCATGTTTGTGCCGCTCCGAAGGGCAGAATCATGGCATCTCCATACAAAGCGCTATAAATTTGGGTGAAACACTTCTTTGAATAACAGGTGAATGAAAAGCAGCAGAGACCTTATTCTTGGCAAGGTAATGTTAATATAGCAATCCTTTATCATATCCCAGAGTCTTGATTTTATATACTGAACAGTTATGATTTTTAGTTTTCATCACATGACTGGTGAAAACTGAGAATAGCAATGACAAATATTGTGATGCATTTTGTAAATTAAGATGGGGACCAAAAAATTTTAAAGGTTTTCACCAGTAGGGGGAGGGGACCTACATTATAGCTGATTATCATTTGCAGAAATATCCTCCACAAACTTCCTGCAGTTTTAATACTTGCAATTAACTCCATTGTTTACACATCACCATGTTGAAATCTTAACACAAAGATATGTATAGAGTTGAAAAATGTTGTACTAGATGAATAA
>JAHPZR010015074.1:0-20000 GCA_019787425.1 Platygyra sinensis | reverse complement strand
CAAACTATGGCGGTTTCGTGACACTGTGGATTCTACTTGTACTGGTACAGTATTGAATTACTTCCTATTGACTCGTGAAAGTTAATTTCACGACAACTTAAGTTTCTCGGAGCAACGTGCACGTGGATCAAGTTCGTCCCCTGAAGATGAGGTAACAGACACAATGATCCTGGAAAAGCTGTCCAGCATCCACGCAGACCTTAAAGCATGCAAAGACGAACTGAAAAGTGAAATCCAGGCAGTCAAATTAGAATTATGCGACGTAATTAAGTCGCTTAACGCCGTATGGGAAGAAGTGCAATCACTTAAACAGAAGAACAAGGATTTACAAGACCAGTGCTACACCACTATCACAGAAAATAGCAAACTAAACGAAAAGATCTGCGCGCTTAAAAATCGTCTTGTTAAGATGGAAGATTACTCTAGGCGAGAAAATCTTCGTTTCTACAACATTCCGGAAAATACTGGAGAGAGCAGCGTGGAGTGTTCGCGCCCGGGGGAGGGGGGTACTTCCTTTTATGGGCTATATAGGTATGTGCGGCCCCAAAGGGTATGGTTTTTCAGCCGTTTTGCTCATAAATAGGGTATGGTTTTTGTACTCTAACCTTGATATGGGTATGTTTCTAAGCCGAGAAGCCACTTTTTCATCATTTTCGAGGCGAATATCAACTAAAGCCCATCACAAATTATGTTTACGGTAATTAACATTGATATGGACTAAGGAACTAATTGTAACGTAGGTCTGAAACAGGATTTTGATGTAATGGTCGGGTAATAAATAGGGTTTCGAATTTTTGGTCAGGTCATAAATAGGGTAGGGAATATTGCAGATTTTGGTCATAAATAGGGTAAGGGTTTTGGGAAGCGGGCCGCACACCCCCACCCAATTTTTCTGGGAGTACCCCCCCCCCGGGTTTTCGCGTAAAGTAATGGATGTTCTAGAGGAACTTGGCGCCGACCCAGAAATATTATGTTCCACGCAATACATCGAACGGAAAATCCAAATAACACAGCTTCTTCGAACAGTGTTGTGAGCAACGAAGTTTCGACAGAGTCAAGAGAAGGGGCATCTAGACCTCCACGTCCTCGACCAATTTTAGTTCGATTCGTCTCAAGAATGGATAGCGAGTTGGGTTTGAGATAACAGAAAGAAACTCAGTTATGGACAGTTCTCGCTTTTCCTCCGTATTCATTGACAAAGACCTCTCCGCGGAATCAGCAAGGCAACGTGGGAAGCTCCGTGCCGCATATAAGAAAAATAGGGGTAGCCACGCATTTTTTCGAGATAATTAGCCTTGAATCTCAACAAAAATGCTGACATCAGCATTTTTCTGAAAAAAGCGGGAAACGATATTTCTTCACAGATTTCCTTAGAATTCGCCTTTACATACAGAAAGGCAAACACATTTTAAAAGATCTTTACAGCGCTGATTATATTACCGTGAACACCTAAAATATGTCTGGAATGTTTATTGTGTTGTAACCAATCACATGCGAGATCTTCACACCACAGAAACCACAAGCAACGAACCGTTTCCTATCGGCCACGGAACAAATTATTTTTGTTTTGTTTAAGAGTACAAACTGGCTTACTAGGAATTTAAAACACCGCTGTTCCCCAAGATCAGTGTTGAGGAGCGCATCCAGGTCATCGTTCGAGTTTACAAAGAAAAAATTTAGAAGCCAACGCGACGCGACGGCGACCAGCTTTCCATGTAACGACATCACTAGAAGATAATATAAAAAAGTCAACAATCGTGATTAGCATAATCCTTGCTAATATTTTTTGTAGAACAAGGGTTGATTTGTGTGGGCTAACAATTGAACCCTCGAACTACTGTGCCGGCAGAAGTTCCTTGATCGTAAGATCGCAAACTGGAAAGACCGCTATTGCTCCAGTGATTTGGTTAGACGTTGTTCACAAACTGATGTTTATTAAAATTCTTTAAAAGCTCTATAAACACCGTG
The DNA here is from genome assembly GCA_019787425.1 of Platygyra sinensis. Lineage (NCBI taxonomy): Eukaryota > Metazoa > Cnidaria > Anthozoa > Scleractinia > Merulinidae > Platygyra > Platygyra sinensis. The sequence continues at coordinate 18,032 of JAHPZR010015074.1, read as the reverse complement.
AGAACTAAAATAAAAGATACAAATAAATTACAAATAAGCTTTCGAAAATAAAAGGATATAAAAACATCATACACGCTTCGAAAGTTACAAAGTAAAAGGAAAACTTAAGATCGATACACAAATAACGGTAAAACGATGTCGTATACAACTTGACTTTATCTGAAGCCTTAAATCTTAAATTTACAATTTTAAGCGATGAAATTGAACTTAAGCGAGTAAAGAAACAAACTGCTTACATGAACAAACTAAAATAGTGTCAAAGATAATTACCTTGGTGCTGCCTTGATCACCAGAACAATGATAAACTTGGAGAAACTTGTTAACTTGTGGTGAATTAACAGATCTTGCGTCAACTGATCTAGCTAACGATAAAACTAATCTTTTATAACGGTAGTTGGGTGTCGCGGCGCTTACGCGTGAGTTTTCGCGACACCACAGAACTTACTCGAAAGATCTAGACACTAAGGTAGCGTACACGCGAAACTAATACGCATGAAAAAGCCTTAAATAACTGAATACACGTTTACAGAAACTTTCAACAACTAGAAATAGTACTCTTAAGGATGCAAAGTCTAGTAACCGAGCGTTAAATAGCTTAAATAAGAAACCTGTTGCAAACTTGCGCAATGTTGCGCGTGCAAAATTTGTTGCTGAAGCGCGCGCCGCTTAAAGTGTCGTACATCGCGCGCGCACAACTTAACTGCTGTCGTTACACTCCCACCAAATTATTGATGATTTTTAAAAAGAAATAGCAAATCATGAATAATTTCACATAAGACTATTAAAGCTTTCCAAAACATGACATTAAATCTTTAGTCTACGCCTTCCATAAGCAGAACAACTTTTTGTACTGGTCGCTCGACAACAGAACATTTGGCATGACTTCCCTTCTGTGGGTTTCTGGATCCCAGCTTGACTTTTACTGCACGAACGAGACCTTCCTGATTCATTGAAGTCTCCACGACCATACCAAGAGGCCACTCGTTTCTCGGAACTTCGTCTTGCACAATAACGACGTCTCCCATCTTCAGATTTCTTTTGGGCATGAACCATTTCTGTCTTGAACTCAGGTTAATGAGGTACTCCTTTCGCCACCTACTCCAGAACTGCTCAGCCAAGAACTGAACTCGTCGCCATCGTTTTCGAGCGTACACTTCCTCTCTAACGAAATTACCGGGAGGTGGAAGAAGTGTCTTATTCTTCATTGTAAGCAGATGATTTGGAGTTAAAGGCTCCAAACTCTTCGGGTCATTCAGGCACTGGCAGGTCAATGGTCGACTGTTGATTATGGCCATGACTTCATACAAGAAGGTGCGGAGTGAAGACGTATCGAGTCTTCCCTTGTACTCGTTAAGGATGGTGTTTAGGATGCTTCTTGTGGTCCTAATCTGTCTTTCCCACACTCCTCCCCAGTGACTGGAACAGGGAACATTCATGACAAACTCGCAGCGATTGGTCGTCAAATAGGCTTGAATCCTGTCCTTGTCTAGCTCCTTAGTGGCGTTTGCGAGTTCATTACTTGCTCCTACAAAATTGGAGCCTTGGTCGGATCTCAGTTGTTGAATGGGTCCTCGAATTGCTGTAAAGCACCTCAAAGCATTGATGAAGGCATCAGTTGTCATGTCGTCTAATTGCTCTATGTGCACTGCTCGGGAACTCGTGCAAGTAAAGATTACTGCATATCTCTTCAATTCTTTTCTTCCTTCCTTAATCGTGAATGGTCCAAAACAATCCATTCCACAGTATGTAAAGGGCGGGGCTGACTCCACTCTATCTTCTGGAAGATTTGCCATCTTTTGGCCTTCCGTTGGTCGTCTCTGACGTCTACATTGTACACATTTATAAATGTACGAGGCTACTGCGGCATTGAGACCCAGTATCCATAATCCATTGGAACGAATTTCGTTCATGGTCATTCCTTTCCCCTGATGCTTGACCTTCTTGTGAAAATGATCGATGATCAGATTAGTAACCTGAGAACTCCTTGGAAGGACTATCGGGTGTTTAACTTCAAAAGGCAAGGTAGAATTTTCCAGCCTTCCACCAACTCTTATCAGTCCCTGTTCGTCGACGAAAGGGTCCAACTTTAGGAGGGAACTTTGCTTTGAAATCTTAGCGGTCTGTTCCTTCTGGTTTAAGCTTGTAATCTCGTTCTTGAAAGCTGTGCGTTGTATCTCTTTGAAGATGAGCCTTTCAGCATCTTGTCGTTCAGCTACTGTTGTGGCGACTGTCTTTGGCTTGTTCTTCGCGAAAGGTCTCTTAAGGTATGAAACCACGCCCACTGCCTTTGTCCAGCTGGAACATCTTGATATGCAATCATTGAGAATGAAGGGTTCCTTGACAGTAGTCGCGCGTACAGTGGCTTTAACTTCCGGGTCTCCAATCTGAATGTTAGGAATCTCTTCTTCACTAGACAGAATTTCTTTCTCCCAAAGAAATGCAGGTCCACTGAACCAGTTCGATTTCATTAGCTCTTCAGCATTTAAGCCTCTGGAGGCGTGATCCGCTGGATTGTTCTTGGTATCAATGTATCGCCATACTTTGATATCAGTGTTAGACCTGATTACTTGTATTCTGTTGGCAACAAACGTGTGGAATCTTTTGGCGTCGTTATTGATGTAGCCAAGTACTACCTTGGAATCAGTCCAAAAGTACTGCTTCATATTTGTGTAATTTAACTCTTCTTGAACCATCACAGCAACCTTCGCTAAAACAACTGCAGCGGTAAGCTCCAATCTTGGTATCGTAGTAATCTTCGTTGGAGCGACGCGGGACTTTCCCATTACCAATGAAACATGAACGTTTTCGTCTTCATCCTTGACTCTGAGATAACAGCATTGTCCATACCCAGACGTGCTTGCGTCAGCAAAACTGTGTAATTCATAGGTCTTCTTGCCATTAAGGGTCCTTGGCTCTAAACATCTTGCAATTTGTAACTCGTTCAGGTGTAGAAGATCACGTTTCCAACGCTCCCACCTTGGCCTAACTTCTTCAGGAAGAGGCTCGTCCCAGTTGACACCCTTGTTGCATACTTCTTGCAATATCTTCTTTGCTCTTAAGACTAAGGGAGCCAGGAATCCAAGGGGATCATAAACAGAAGCTACGGTTGCCAACACTCCTCTTCTAGTCAAGGGCTGATCTTTCAGAATGATGGAGAATCTGAAGCAGTCTAAACCCACTGACCACTGGACACCAAGCACTCTCTCTATCGGAAGTTGCTCGGACGGGAGATTCAGAATTACATCGACTGCTCTCTCACTCTTTGGTACTGATTTAAGAACTTGACAATCGTTTGAAACAAATTTGTGAAGACGAAGTCCGCCCTTCTCACAAATCTCACGAGTTCCTCGGATGAGGTCCTTAGCTTCCTGTACGGATTCAACACTAGTTAATCCGTCATCTACGTAGAAATCGTGCATAATAAACTGAGCGGCTGAGGGATGTACTTCTTTCTCTTGACTTGCCATATGTTTCAGGCCATAGCTAGCACAACCAGGTGACGATGTTGCTCCAAACAAATGTACCTTCATTCTGTACTCTTTGGGCTCTATCTTAACATCGCCATTGGGCCACCAAAGAAATCGCAGATAATCTCGGTCGTTTTCACGTACAATGAACTGATGAAACATTTTCTCCACGTCACAAATAATGGGGTATGGGTATCTTCTGAACCTGCATAGTACTCCCACCAAATTGTTGGTAAGGTCGGGTCCACTGAGTAGGTGATCGTTCAAAGAAGTTCCTTTGAATCTCGCTGAGCAATCAAAGACAACTCTGATCTTGTTTTTCTTTGGATGATAAACGCCATGGTGAGGTATATACCACTTCACTCCTTCTTGCGCAAGCACTGGTGCTTCTTCGGCATCACCCCTGCTCAGTACGTCATTTATGAACTTGACGTAATCTTCTTTATACCTTGAATCTTTCAGAAACCTTCGTTTGAGATGTTCAAGACGAATCCGCGCCATCGAATGGTTGTCAGGCAAAACAGGGCGTTGCTTGAATGGCAGAGGCATCTCATAGTGTCCGTTTCCGGTCTTCTCAATTCCTTCTTCCATGATCTTCAGGAAATTTAAATCCTCTTGGGAAGTCTTCTTATCATTCTTAGCTCCCTGAAAATCTGACTCAAGGACTCGAACAATGTCAGTCATCGTTACAGCGGGTATTTCCCTCACTGCAACCTTGTGGCAAAGGGACCGTCCACTCCTTACATCTCTACCACCAACGATGCTCCATCCAAGATCAGTTTTAATGCCGTATGGTTCATTATTGTGACCAGCAAGAACTTCTCTTGGGGTCAACGCTTGCGAGCAGTCGTATCCAATAAGCAACCCAACGTTGCAGTCGAATAGGTCATGCATTTCGTTTTCGATCGATCTCAAGTGTTCCCAGTTCTTAGCTATTTCCTTAGTAGGGATGTGATCTTCGTCTGCGGGAATAGACGTACATGTAAAAGCGACCGGGATACAAATCTTGACGTCAGAATTATATCCTCTTACTTGAAGGCTTGAGACCCTTTGGCTCTCGACGAGTGAGTCTTGACTTGTGATGGTGCTCAGTCGAAGCTTCGTTGGCTGAGTTTCTGCATTAAGCTCATCGCAGGTTTCCTTGAGGATAAACGTAGCATCGCTTTGCGTGTCCAAGATTGCGTAAACCAATACTTCTTTGTCGGGTTTCGATAATGATGACAGCCAAACGGGAACTATCATAGAGGTACTGGCACTGGAGGCACCTTGCGATGTACATGAAGTAGTCTTGCGAACATGGGTGGGTTCCTGCTCCTCACTTCTCTTCTTTTCCTCTGGCTTCTTAGGATTTCTTTCCTCGTGAAGACAAGTGGGATGATTCTTGTTACAGGTCGTACAGGTCAGCCTCTTCTTACAATCACTAGACATGTGCCCCTTCCTCAGGCATCCGAAACAAAGGCTGTTTCCCTTAACGAAATTCAGTTTGTTTTCGCGTGTCTCTGCCATGAACTTAACGCAGGCGTTTAATAGATGGTCGGTCTTTTTGCAGAATGAACACTGCGGTTGCAACCTCGAGGTTCTGTTTGGTTTTAGTTCCTTTGAACCGCTTTCTTCCGTCGTCTTGGTGTTATGAACAGACTTCTTGCCGTCGTATCTCGGGTTTGGTTCCTGGTGAGTGCTGTCTGTTGTCTTTTCCACTCCTTTACGGCATGACATGACGAAATAGGATTGCATTGGAGATCTGCTTCAGCAATGATGAAGGTTGTGAAGGTCCTGAAATCTGGATACTTCTTTTCTTCTTTCATTCTACTTGTGGCTTCTCTGTTCCACCGTGAAACAAGCCAGTCCGGTAGTTTGGTAAGTAACTTCTGGTTTTCCATGTAGTCATTCAAGACGTTTAAATGTTCGATCACTTGCATAGCAGTTTCCACACTTGTTAGGAATTCGGCAAATCTTCTGAGGCCTTGGTGATCTTTCATACCGATCTTGGGCCATTTTCGTAGCTTGTCTCTGTACGCATTTGTTACTATAAATGGGTGACCAAACCTCTCGTCTAAAATGTTCCACGCTCGTTCGTAGGCTTCCGATGAACTTTGCAGGAAAAGTCCGTTAATAGCTTCTTTGGCAGATCCGCTCACGTATCATTTCAAATAATACATCTTATCACTTGATGGCAAGTTTTTTCGGTGCATGAGGGCATGAAAGGACGACTTCCAATCCGGATAAAGGATGGGCTCACCGCTGAAGACGGTTGGTTCAGGTGCTGGAAGGCGACTCGTGCTGAATGAATCGGCTATCGCTGTAACAATTGAGGTGATACTATCTACGTTTGCTGATGACGCTTGCGGTTGAACGTGTGCGGGATGGGTGGTTTCACTTTCTACAGGATGTATGTTCTGAGGCTGTAGAGCGGGTTGCGCTGTTGAATTTGGAGTGTCCGCATCTGGTACTGAATAGTTGGGTTCTTCAGGTGGAATGACGGACGCTGCTTCTGTTTCAAGGTTTATCTGGATTGAAGAAGTTTGCAAATGATCATCTTCAACAGAATCCATATCGTTCTCGAATTCTTCTACTTCCTGATATACCTTTAACTTCGCCTTTGCTATTTCTATTTGTTTCTTGGCTTCCATTTTTTCCAACTCCAGCTTTCTCTGCGCTAGTTCCGCTTCGATTCTTGCAGTGATTTCCTTATGTTCTGCTTCAATTCTTGCAGTGGCTTCCTTATGTTTGGTTTCTTCTTGTAGGGCGTTAAATTCGACTTCCCTCGCAGCCAGTTCCGCAGCAGCATCAGCTTTCTTTAAATCAATGAGAGAAGATGCCTTTGAGGACCGACTGGTTCTTGACCGGCGTGACCTTGTTGATGCCTTACTCGATCTACTTCCGACGGATCTAACATCTTCTTCGTTGCGCGACGTAGCTATGGATTTTCTTTCCAGTGTTTGCGTTAGTGCATCACATCCGTCCATTTTCTGACGAATTTCTTGTCCTGGAGCCCGTTCGATCCGTATTTTATCGTATATCTTCTCAGTTTTGTTGCGAAGTTCCTTCAAACGGAGAATCGCTTCTTCTTTTTCTGCTTGCGACGACGGTGACTGTTTAACCATTGAAGACTCGATGTCTGTTGCTTGCGTTTTCCATGCGTCGTACGCTTCATGAAACCTCGCGACGAGCTGATCTTCATCCTTCTCATGCTCTCTCTGGCGCTGCTCTTGATAGGCCCGGCCCCTTTCGGTAAGTGTTCGAACTCTAGTAATTCGCGGTTCGGACTCCGACTGCTCCTGGCCTTCGTTTCCGCTATTTTTAGCTAATTGATCGCTATTTACCTTAATTGCGAGTTCAGCTTGTACAGAACTCGGTAGCTCTTCTTGATTAATTAAATCTACTACTTGACTTCCTGAGCTAGACATTCTTAATTAGCAAGTCTTAATTTTACTTTAAAAACTTCTTAAGTCTTAATATTTCGCAACCGAGAGGCCGCGCGTAACCTGACAAAATAATTGACTAGAATGCGTAAACTTTAACTTAAGTGTAATAAACTTACTTCGGCGGGACTTGCCGAATCTTCTTAAATAAACAGTGTCTCTGTAATTATAATGTTCTTGCAACTGAGAAACTCATAAACCTTTACTTAAATTCACTTGTGTTACTTATGGTTTCCGTCGCTGAACCTTTCTTCGTTGTCTTCGCACTGTTGCCTTCAAGGATTTTTTAACGCTTCTTGACCTTGATCGGTTACGGGCTTGACCTTTGGTTGTTTATCCTCCTGCTTGACTTGCAGTTGTCTTCGCTCGGAGTCTTCTTGTAATTCAGCAAGTTCTCACTATTGCTCCAGTGATTTGGTTAGACGTTGTTCACAAACTGATGTTTATTAAAATTCTTTAAAAGCTCTATAAACACCGTGAGAACTAAAATAAAAGATACAAATAAATTACAAATAAGCTTTCGAAAATAAAAGGATATAAAAACATCATACACGCTTCGAAAGTTACAAAGTAAAAGGAAAACTTAAGATCGATACACAAATAACGGTAAAACGATGTGGTATACAACTTGACTTTATCTGAAGCCTTAAATCTTAAATTTACAATTTTAAGCGATGAAATTGAACTTAAGCGAGTAAAGAAACAAACTGCTTACATGAACAAACTAAAATAGTGTCAAAGATAATTACCTTGGTGCTGCCTTGATCACCAGAACAATGATAAACTTGGAGAAACTTGTTAACTTGTGGTGAATTAACAGATCTTGCGTCAACTGATCTAGCTAACGATAAAATTAACAATTTTACGATAACTGCAGAAATTCACGCGCGCTCATTGGCTAATTTTTATTGTCCATATGCGGACAGACACATGAATTTAAAATTCATGCGACGCGTCAGCGAGTGAGAGTCGGCAATTCGACAATTTGTTATCGTAAAAAACAAATTGATGTCAGTTTTTAATGCGTCTGTCCTGTTATTGATGATGAATTTCGTCATAACATTGTCAAAGTAGTCTGCGGATCCACTCGGCTATCGCCTCGTGGATCCACAGCTACTTTGACAATGTGATGACGAAATTCATGATCAATAACAGGACAGACGCATAAAAAACTGACGTCAATTGATGTCAGTTTTTTATGCGTCTGTCCTGTTATTGATCATGAATTTCGTCATAACATTGTCAAAGTAGCTGTGGATCCACGAGGCGATAGCCGAGTGGATCCGCAGACTACTTTGACAATGTTATGACGAAATTCATTGTCAATGACAGGACAGACGCATTAAAAACTGACATCAATTTGTTTTTTACGATAACAAATTGTCGAATTGCCCGCTCTCGCTCGCTGACGCGTCGCATGAATTTCAAATTTATGTGTCTGTCCGCATATGGACAATAAAATTAAACCAATGAGCGCGCGTGAATTTCTGCAGTTATCGTAAAACTAATCTTTTATAACGGTAGTTGGGTGTCGCGGCGCTTACGCGTGAGTTTTCGCGACACCACAGAACTTACTCGAAAGATCTAGACACTAAGGTAGCGTACACGCGAAACTAATACGCATGAAAAAGCCTTAAATAACTGAATACACGTTTACAGAAACTTCCAACAACTAGAAATAGTACTCTTAAGGATGCAAAGTCTAGTAACCGAGCGTTAAATAGCTTAAATAAGAAACCTGTTGCAAACTTGCGCAATGTTGCGCGTGCAAAATTTGTTGCTGAAGCGCGCGCCGCTTGAAGTGTCGTACATCGCGCGCGCACAACTTAACTGCTGTCGTTACAACCGCCGAACAAATTTGCGATCGTAACTAATTATTCCGATTTCGATCGTTACAAAAAGTTTGAAAATTCGCGCGCCAAACTGTCGCGTGCGTCTGCCCGGCACATCGGCTTAATTTACTTCAAAATCGCTCAAACCTGTAAATAAATGGGCACGAAAAGTAATTGTTTACTTGTAAAAAGACTGAATGTTAAAACAAAACGAAAATAATTTGTTCCATGGCCGATAGAGGTCGATAGAAAACCGTTCGTTGCTTGTGGTTTCTGTGGTGTGAAGATCTCGCATGTGATTGGTTACAACACAATAAACATTTCAGACATATTTTAGGTGTTCACGGTAATATAATCAGCGCTGTAAACTACATGGCAAATGGTAACATTAAAATCATTTTTGTTACGTTTTTAGTAACAAAATCGTTGCAAAATCGCTTTTAACGTCTCTGACAGCCTTCCTCTGGTTTAGCTAAAATACAGTCTAAATACCTTTTGCTCACGACCAGAAACTAATCACATGTTGAATAGGCTTGCCGCTTCCATTTCGCAGCAAAAAAGGTAAGGGTCACCACGCGTTTTTTAAAGTTATTGATCCTTTTTGAAAACTTTTACGGTGCCCGTTACATTTTTTCCTGTCACCTCCCCTGTAAGTAAGACATTTGCGTGTTCTGCGCGCGCACTACGCCATCTGCAGGTACATGTTTGTAGTTGGATTTCAGTGTAATTTTCGAAAGATAACAGCCAGATTTTCAGCTGGAGGAGGTTAACAGTTAGTGGCTAGCAATATGCTGCTATTCTGGTCTCCCTGGTTTAAGTACAGGTTCATTAAAATTGATTTGGTCACCGTAGGAAAATTTTGTTTTAATTTGAGTCGTGTGCTTGGTGGCGTAGTTGCTTGCGTCAAATTGTCAACCCCAGCGCGCGCGCGCTTAAACTATGGCTTGCGTGATGTGCAGAACGTGTGCGCACTAACAAAAGTAGGCACCGTCCTTAACTTTTATATAATAACCCAAGTTATTCTCGCATTTTGATTGGTTCTCGCCTATGATCTATTAGAGGACAGATGCACGATTGACGTCATCATTACAAAGTTTTTTTCCTCTGCCGTTTTAAAATGGTGGAAAGTCTCAGTCGGCAGTCGAGCGAGACTAAACCACGCACAAACTTGGTCTGAAGCCGAAAACCATTGCTTCTCGAATTTAACAAACCCAGTAAACAAAATGTTTCTGAGATTAATTTATTTAAAAAATTCAACTCTCCCTAATGTCAAAACAAATGTTGACACACTGATTGATGTCAGAAATGAAACATCAAAACATCACTTCTTAAAATCGGTAAATTAAATAAGTTTACATAACCTTGCTTTCCGATGCGAATGGTCCTGTCCGTTTCATGCAAAGCAGCGAGCAAAGTATAGCTAACCACAGCTCACGGTTAACAGTATCGCAGCTAAAATGTATTTCCAACACTATATCAAGCTGATTTGAGAATCACCAACCACAGAAGACAGAAATCACCACCGTCATTTATGCTCCTTTCATTCAAAACTCGAATCAAATGGCCTCTAGGTTGACCGCAACCACAAGTTTTCCGAGGGTATTTTTTCAACTCCTGTAATTTTCAAGGTAACGTCCAAGCTTTTCGGCTCACAGGGCTGCTCCGATGACAAAAACTGACTTGATTTTTCCAGCATTTTCTTCAAGATTTGTAGATTTCGCAGTTCAATTCTGCTTTCGCTGTAAGTTTTCATTCCAAGAGAAGCGACGCTCGAGTCAGGTTTGACAGTGGCGTGATTTTTTTCGACCAATCACAATTCTTTGCTGCGCATAGTAACCAATGAAATTGCTTCATTTTGTATAGATCATAGATCACGTCAAATGGCTTTTTTTTGTGTTCGCGAAAGTGGGCAAAAGCCGGGCGGGGCAAAGGCCGGCTTTCGCGTTATGTTTAAATATTTTGAAATAAAAAGGCTTTTCGTTATTATATAAAACAAATAGATTCCATGTTGCCGTGCGTCTGATTCAGTAATAGATCACAGAAGACGCCAAAATGTGGTAAGAACATCAGTGACACACTCGGCTACGCCTCGTGTGCCACTTTTTTGTTCTTACCACATTTTGACGTCATCTGTGATCTGTTACTGAACAGACGCACGGCAGCATGGAATCTATTTGTTAAATAGTTTCTCTTTTCAATAATTCTAATTTTGCTAGTCAGTTTAATTCGTCATTTGGGTAAGGATCACTATTTGTATAAACATATAACGGTTATTTTCTTATTTTTTTTCCGGTCAGCTTTGTCTTTCGTTAAAATTTACATAAAGCTACTTCACCAGGCTAAATGCATTAATTAATTGCACGCCATAGTTTACATTTTTTCTCAAACACTAGTGCGGAGTCCTCGAGGTCGCACTAAAAGTGTGAATATCTTGCGAACCTTTCTAACAATTTTAACAGCTTCGGTTTTCACATATATGTTTTTTCACTTTCTTCGACCTTTTCACACTTGTCTGAATAAATGGTTATCTCATTTCATAGGTAGCTTACTACGTAGCTTTTCCCACCGGCTTATAGTCCTTTTGTCCTCGCAATATGATGTCTAAAAATATTAATTTCAAGCTTGTATCGTTAAATGTCCGAGGGATTCGTTCGTTTGAGAAGCGAAAGGCCGTGTTCAATTGGCTTTATAAATCTCAGGCCGATATATGTTTTCTACAAGAGACCTACAGCACTCCAGATGTTGTTAACATATGGAAAAAATAGGCAGTCTTTAACTACATGTGCCTAGTGATATGAAAACTACTATCATCATCTAGGCACAAAAACCCGAGTTACGGACACAAACGTATACACAATAACATGGTGCTTTGAGCTCTATGAGCACTAGGCCTCTACGTGTACTGGGCACAAAAAGTGAAGGGGGACACTTCATGGCATATTACACGCCCCCCAAAAAACGTTAAGGAGAGGACACTTCATGACTTATTACACGAACAGCAAGTGTTTGACGCACACGTATGCACGATAACATGGTGCGCACTAGGCACAAAAACAATGGAAAGGCGATACCTCTTTCTCACATGGCAGTTGTCACAGTAAGGGTACAATGATTCTCATTAATTAAGGAACAATTAGGTTTTAAACTAATTTCGTCAAAAAGTGATCCACTAGGCCGTTACATTTTTCTAGAAGCTGAGATCCAGGACTTACCATTTGTTCTTCTGAATATTTATGCTCCAAATAAATGTGCGGAACAATGCGTGTTCTTTGGCAAATTATCCGAGGAACTGAAAGATTTTGTCACGGACGCAGACAAGTCCGTTGTTGTTGGGGGAGATTTTAATGTTATTCTAGATCAAGACCTTGATGGTCGAGGCGGACATAAAAAGCGAAAGGATTCTGTGCAATATGTAGAAGATATGATTATCGAACATGATTTGGCAGATATATGGCGTATCCGTAACCCTACTTACACGCGTTTCACTTGGCGTCAAAAATCACCGTTAATACAAAGACGCTTAAATTATTGGTTGATCAGTGACGATTTACAAGAAGACGTCGAATCGGTAGAAATAGTAACCGCAATTAGATCGGATCACTCAGCCATTATACTATCAGTTAACAGCCTTGACGAAAACGAGCGGGGACCAAGCTTTTGGAAATTTAATTCTACTTTAATAAATGACCAAGAGTACTGTGACCTCCTTCGTTTGGACTATAAAATTTGGTTAGAAGATTTTAAAGAAGTAAATGATAAACGAGTTCTATGGGACCTAATCAAATACAGTCAACTCTCCGCTAACGGACACTCTCGTAAGCGGACAGCTCTACTTACGGACGGCTTTTTAAATCCCCGTTTTTACCTCTCAGTCAAACTTTCTATTTACACATTCCCGTAAACGGACACTCTCTCGTATGCGGACGCGGACACTTTAGAAAATGAAAATTGGATTTTTCTTTTGTTTACGCTCTCTCGTAAGCGGACACACCATGTACGTAATTGACTCTTGGCAATGAAATTTGTCTTTAATTTGCAATAAATCAACAAAAATATGACCTTTAACAGAGCAACAGAACAGCGGGGATCGCTTTTTACAAATTTCAATTTGTCCGAGGCAAAGCAAGCTGTCCGTTCGTTGCTATTTTGTCTACGCAATAAAACACAATTAACACCCGCTAATTAACTCTCCCGTAAGCGGACATCCACCCTATTTTTCTTTGGTGTCCGCTTACGGGAATAATTCTCGTAAGCGGACAGCTCTACTAACGGACACGTTTTTCAATTCCCGAGGGTGTCCGCTTACGAGAGAGTTGACTGAAGAATATTTAGCTCCAAAGATAAGAATCGAGTGCGGACAACAATGCGCTGAATGTCGTCTATTGGCAAATTATCGTAGGAAAGGACAAGAATTTTTGTCACGGCATACGCAGAAAAGTACCGGTTCGGCTTGTATTATGGAGGGAGATTTTAATGGCTATCTAGGTGATCAAGGACATTGGGATGGCGAGGCGCGGACATACAAGAAAGCGAAAGGATTTGTGCCAATATTGTAGAAGATATGATTGTCGAACATGATTTGGCAGATATATGGGTATCCGTAACCCTACTTCAGCAACGCGTTGCAATTGGCGTCAAAAACTCACCCAGATTATATACCAAAGACGTTAAATTAATTGGTTGATCAGTAGACGATTTACAAGAAGAGTCATGAATCACAGGAGACCCCTTCATGAAGAAAATATGTAACCGCAATTAGATCGGATCACTCCAGCCATCTATACTATCAGTTACAAGCCTTGACGAAAACGAGCCCTTCCAGGGGAGACACCCCACAGCTTTTGGAAGTGTAAATTCTACATTCTACTTTAACTATAATGACCTTGAAGAGAGTACCTGGCACCTCCATTTGTTACGCGTTTGGACTATAAAATTTGGTTAGAAGATTTTAAAGAAGATGAAATATAAATATAAAGAGTCTCTATGGGACCGAAATCAAAAATACAGTCATCTCCGCTAACGGACACATACCGTACGCGGACAGCTCTTACTTTACGGCCGGCCTTTTTAAATCCCCCCACGTTTTTACCATCTCAGTCAAACTTGTTCTATTTACCACCAATTCCCGTAAACGGGGACACTCTCTCCGTATGCGGACCCAGCGGACACTTTAGAAAACATGCAAAATTGGATTTTTTCGCATTTTGTTAACGCTTCTCGTAAAGCGGCATACGACCACCATAACGTCCGGTAATCTGATCCTAACTTTTAGGCAATAAATTTGTACCTTTACGAGTCATGCTTGCAATACATTACAACAAAAAATGACACTTTAACAGAGCAATAAGCGAACAACACAGCCAGAAAAAGCAGTGGGATCCTTTTTACACATTTCAATTTCGCTCCAATGTTGTTGTTTGTTGCCCAGCCGCGACTAAATGCAAAGCTGTCCGTTTCGTTGCTCTATGTTTTTTGTATTATAGCCCCAATAAAACACAATTAAACACCCGCTAATTAACTCTCTCCGAAAAGCGGACCATCACCACCCTTATTTTTCTTTGGTTAGTCCGCTTACAAAACAAGGGGAAATAAACACGTACTTACATCGTAAGCGGCAAACACAGACAAACGCCTCTAAAGTAAACTAACCGGGACAACGTTTACTTTCCAAATCTTGCAGCACAGCCGCACTGGGTTACTGTCCGCTTAAACTATAAAATAAGACAGCGAACACCAATTTGTGATATCAAGAAACAAAGTATAGCCAAATGCACAAAGGCTCGCCCCCCCCCAAGAAAAAAAGCACGATAAAGAAGTAAAACAAAATATCGAAGAAACGCCGTAAAAGAAAACTGCAGCTACCGAACAATGCTCAACAGTAATCGCGTAATTAGGCACAACAAACCCAATCTAAAGAAAAAATTCGAGAAACAAGCTGGAGAATGGCCTCTAAAACAATCAGAATACGACCAGTTGTACGAATACTTTACTCTCAGGGTAAGGCTATTAACTACACGAAGCTCGCCGCGCAACTTGGTAGAGCCTTGGAGAAAAAAATCACATAGATATTTTTTGTAAATTTAGAAAAACTCAAACAAGAAAAAGAGCAGTTGTCCGCTATATAAACATTAGTCTTCACCAGGCCCACCACAAGCGATAGAACGATGTCACAATATTCGCAAGATGGGCGACAATCAGGAGTACTGAGAAGCAATTCTGAGTCTTGACAAAGACGTAAACCTCGTTATGAACGGTAGGCAGTCGCCAATTAGGAATTCAGCCATTCAAGTCTCTCAGATGCTTATAGGATGTCTCTAGGGGATTCCCTGCATTAACAGATGACTTGAAGGAAGATTCGTCGAAAAGGCGAAATGTAGGTTAATAACTTATAGTGAAACTGCCTCAGTGTGTATGGAAACCTTCCCAAAAATAAAAACCCCTGGGAATGATGGTTTGACAATCGCTGAATTCTAATGGGTAACCTTCTGGCCTACTGTTGGAAGGCTATTATAGTAGGACAGTACTGAACTATGCCATTTGAGTAGCAAGCGCTAGACGGGGAGCTTCAAATTCAACAGAAAAAAGTAGCCATAATTACTTAGTTGAAAAAAAGGCGAAAAGATAATACGCAAGGAATAGTATCTAAAAAGCCTGGCCGCCCCATATCTTTGATTAACATGTTGATCGACGAACGATTGCCTCCCGACAAGAAAGAGAACTCACGACTAGGTAAAAGTTATGGAAAAAGGTTTTACCCCGATCGGAATATGATAATAAAACCACTCCAATGATCAAAATGAGTTCGTTAAAGGAATAGCCAATCTATTTAGTGATGCAATCCAGAACCAATTGATGATGTGATGGCAGTATTACCAAAGAGAAGGATCTATACATGCGAAATCTTGAGTGGCCTCATTGCACTTTGAAAAGGCTTTCGACAACACTCAATTTTAAATTTCTAATAAGAGCACCTACTAAATACCACAAAACAGTAATAAATTTTAGGCCTTGCTTCATCTAATACAGTGTGATCTGCTAACAAACCGTGGTAAACCCCAAGTATATCAAGAGTTCGTGTAATGAACAACTGGTTTTCACAAACGCCACCCCTTATAAATGTAGAGCAGTGGGGGGGGTGGGAAGGGGGGTACGTCAAGGCGGAATCCACACTTTCCTCCTGCCTATCTTTTTAAATTGCGTTCAGGAAACTAACGGAGACGAATTAAATACGCATAGTTGAAGAATCGTCTAGAACAACGACGATTCAATAATATACAACAGAGGACACCTTTAAATATCTGAGTCCGAAGAAACCACGAAATCTAATTCCTCATATCGCAGATGAAGACTTGTTTTTTACGTGACAAAGAATCTCCCCCGACACCTCCCTTTTGCCATTCTGGACATCCTTTGGATCATTGTCCTGCGTCATCGTGTAAATCACGAATATGAAAAACCGCAGATTAAGCGGGCTTGGGCAGTACTATTCTACACGCAAAAAGGATTTTAATTGACCATAACGATTTGTGGTATTTGATATCAACGACTTAGGAATTTATTTTGGATACGGACGAAAAAACAGAGAAACGACTACAATTTCCGACAAAAACATTTAAAATCGTTAATAAAATCCAATACATATGTGGAACTGGAGGAATTCTATCTATTTTGGGTTAACAAAATTCAACCACTATTAAAACTTGTGCAATCTTCCAAGTCTAATGTTCAGAGTCATCCGGTGATTCGCGATACCAAATGATCTTGCTAAAAGAAGTCAAAACTCGATTCTCTCAAGCAATTTCTTCATTTGGAATGGAAAACCGATAAAGTCAAGCGAGCTGTGCCGGGCTCATCTCAAGATATTGATCAAGGAGGACTGAAGCATGTGCCTTGGATATGAGTCTACTGATTAATGCAAAAGAAGCGACATTTGATTTAAAAAACAATTCATATATAGAAGGAGCTACTGGCCCCCAAGTACCTTTCGAAAAACGTTTTAAATAGTTGTCATTTTTTCGGTTGACGGAGGGGGGGGGAGGAGGTTATTTTTTTTAAATTTTGCACTCGTCAATTAGCACACCATCCAAATGAAAATCCAACACTGACAGGTGTCCGGATAAACTATTAGACAAGAATGCTTCTGACGCATGAGTCCAGGTTTACAACATAAATAGTACGCCTGTCACTTTTCACACATGGACGTTCTCAAAGGCCATGAACGACCGATCATTTGGCAACAACTAGGTTCATGTCGTATTGATATTGAAACAAGGCTGTCTATAGAAGTGATTTAGTATAAATTTAGGGAATAATCAAGGTGGGTGACCTTATTACGGATAACAATCTTTTCCTTGTCCACGAATAGCATCACCACTTTTGTCACCGAATCCCGTCCTCCCGAACAACGCTTCTTACTAATTATAGGGATTGCCTTATCAATTCCTCTTCCATGGACTGAGATGAAAAACAACTAATATATTGAGAATCTTCAGTCTAGAGAATATATGAACAAATATTCAACGAACTCCACACTCCTCACAACACCCACGATACACGTCTAAATTCTAGACGACTGTCGGCTATTGATATTCCAGACTAAACTTTACAAGTCTAGAACCTTTACCTCTCTAAACGATATACAAATCCTCTTTTTTGTGCAAACGAAAAACAAAATTTCTCCCGACAGCCCAACAAGAAAATATCAGACAAAATACTGTAGGACAAGATTAATTAAGTGGAAAAAAGGTTAATTATTCCTCGTTCCTTTAACACGTAAACCACACCAACAATTGATTCTAAATTAGAAGAGAATGTCAATACAAAAAAATATCGTAAAACAAACTATTAGTTTTTCGACAAAGAACAAATTCATTTCGCTTCGGCCCTTTTCGCACTTCTCCCGAATTGGCACACGTGATTCATTGCAATGACGAACCAGAATCCCTAGGGAAAAACTATTACTCTATACTCCGGCTGCAAAGTGTCTTCCTGAATTTTGGAAAGAACGTCTTGTCCTCTTGGACTTAGAAGAAAATAACACTTGTTATTAGAAATCCTTCAATGAAATCAGAGCATTGTTTATTAGGTATTTTTGGACGAATCAAAAGAAGATTTACCTAATCTAATCAATCAGGAGGTGAAATAGTGCCATGCTGTACTCTAATGCCGCTGACGTGTAAATATTATATTTATGTAAGGGAAACCAATGCTTGGAAATTAACCTTCAGCTTTGAGCATTGGACTTTATTTGACCCAAGGATAGGGGCGTAGTTTTATCAATATGAACTCCATAATTGCGAGGGAGAGGAATA
>JAHPZR010015072.1:22500-28932 GCA_019787425.1 Platygyra sinensis | reverse complement strand
TTACAATACTAAAGAAGTTGATTTGCTAATTACAGTTTACAGCTTATCTAGAACTTACAACTTACCAAGAGCAGAAAAAAAAGAGAGGTTACGATTTACAGAAACACTACTCGGACTGAGTTACTAAAAACAAGAAAACAGTAGTTAAAAAAAAGACTTCTTAGAAGGACTAATTTACAATACATTGCTTTCAATCTCTGATTAACAATTAATAGGTTTTTTAAACAGAGTACTTAAGATAACCACACAGTCAAACCCACGGAGAAAAAAAAAAACAAAAAAAAAACAGAGATAGACCTAAATGTAGGATAGGACAAGGTTAATTTTCTACTAGATGTTTAAAGCAGCTATTAACTTTTCCCATTTTTTAAAGTGAGTAGCGAGTTTATTCCTCTCCCTCGCAATATGGAGTTCGATATTATAAACACGCCATATCCTGGCAATAAAGCCTCTCAACGAAGGTTAATTTCCAAGGCATTTCCTTACATAAATATAATATTTACCTAAAAGCATAACATGATTGATTAGAAGGAAATCTTCTGATTCGTCAAAAATACCTAAAAACAAGCCTATCTCATTGAAGGATTCTATAACAATGTTATTTTCTTTAAGCCAGGACAAGACTTCTTTCCAAAATTCAGAAGACACTTTGCAGCGAGAGAGTAAATGTTCTAGGGATTCTGGTTCTTCATTGCAAAAAGTGCAATTCGGAGAATGCGAAAGGCCGAAGCGAAATAATTTGTCATTTGTAAAAACAATGTTTAGAATTTTGTATTGAAATTCTCTCAATTTAGAATCAAGTGTGGTACGGAAAGGAAGAGAATAAACCTTTTTCCAATTAATAATCGTGTCTAAGTATTTGTCTGATATTTTTTGTTGGGCTGTCGGAGGAATTTGTTTTTTGCACAAAAAAGAGTTGTATATCTGTTTAGAGGTAACATCTGAAATAGGGAAAAAGCCACAGTTTAAATTAACGTACGGTGTGTGGGAGATGGGTCTTTTTTCATTATTACAGACTGAAGATCTAATAATTGTTTTCCAGTCCGATGGAAGAGAGTGAACAAGTCCCATAATAAAGAAGCGTTGTTCGGGAGAGATCGTGACAAAAGGATCTTCGTGGAGGAAAAGATTGTTATCCGTAATAAGGTCACCCACCTTGATGATTCCCAAATTAACTAAATCACTTCTATAGACAGCCTTTTTATCAATACACATGAACCTATTGTTCCAAATGATCTCGTTCATAACGTCATTGAAAGTGACAGGCGTACTATTATTTAAACCTGACCATGCGTCAAAGCATTCTTTATAATATTTCGGAAACTGAGTTTTTAATTTGATGGTGTCAAAGTTACAGTGCAAAATTAAACTCCCGCCAACCGAAAAAATACAACTATTTAAAAACGATTTCCAAGTACTTGGGTAGTCCTCTAAGAATTTTTTTAAACAAATGACTCGTCTTGCATTAATCAGAGACTCAATATCCAGCATCTTCAGTCCTCCTTGATCAATATCTGAGATGAGCGCACAGCGCTTGACTTTATCTTTTCCATTCCAAATGAAAGTGTAGAGAATCGAATTGACTTCTTTTACAAGATCATTTGGTATCGGAATAACCGATACTCTGAACATTAACTTGGGAATTGCAAAAGTTTTAATAATTTGAATTTTACCCAAAATAGATAAGTTCCTCCATTTCCACATATGTATTGATTTTTTAATAGATTTTAATGTTTGTCGGAAATTTAGTTCGTTTCTCTGTTTTTCGTCGTATCCAAAATAAATTCCTAAGATCTTGATAATACCACAAATCAAATCTTATGGTCATTAAAATCCTTTTCGTGTAGAATAGTACTGCCAAGCGCTATAATCTCAGTTTTTTCGTGATTTACACGATGACCAGAACATGATCCAAAGGATTCCAGAATGGCAAAGAGGGAGGTGTGAGATTCTTTGTCACGTAAAAAACAAGTCATGTCATCTGCGAATAAGGAAAGTTTCGTGGTTTCTTTGATTGAATCGTCGTTTCTAATCTTCATAGCTAAAGTTTCTAACGCAATTATAAAAAGATAGGGAGAAAGTGGATCGCCTTGACGTACCCCTCTGCTCAACGTAAAGGGGGCTGTTGTAAAACCGTTGTTCATTACACAACTCGATATACTCGAATCCACTGGATAAAAGAAGGGCCAAAATTATATTTATGTAGTGCTCTTATTAAGAAATTAAAATTGAGTGTGTCGAAAGCCTTTTCAAAGTCAATAGCCACTAAGATTCCAGATAGATCCTTCTCTTTGGTATACTCCATCACATCATCAATTGTTCTGATTGCATCAAAAATAGATCTTCCTTTAACGAACTCATTTCGATTTGAGTGTATTATCTCAGGTAAAACCTTTTCCAAACGTTTACCTAGCGTTTTAGAGGCAATCTTCGCATCAACATTAATCAAAGATATGGGGCGCCAGTTTTTAATCATCCTTTTATCTTTCCCTTTTTTTCAACTAAGGTAATTATGGCTTGTTTCTGTGAATTTGAAAGCTCTCCAAACTCAAATGCATAGTTCAGACTGTCTACTAATAGCCTTCCGAACAGAGGCCAGAAGGCCAAATAGAATTCAGTTGTCAAACCATCATTCCCAGGGGTTTTATTTTTGGGGAAGGTTTCCAACACACTGAAGCATTCACTATAAGTTATAACCTAATTTCCCTTCACAAATCTTCCTCAAGTCATCTGTTAAGGCAGGGAATCCCCTAGAGACATCTAAGACATCTAAGAACATGGAAGTGGCTGAATCTAATGGGCGACTGCTACCGTCATAAAGGTTAGCATGAAATGCTTCCAGCTCGCCCATAATCTTTTTGGGGTCATTTGTTAGCTTACTATCCCTGGTGAATATTTTACGGACACTGCTCTTTTTCTTGTTTGATTTTTCTAAATTCAAAAAATATCTATCGTTTTTTTCTCCAAGCTCGTACCAAGTTGCGCGAGAGCGAATAATAACTCCCTGAGTAAAGTAGTCGTACAACTGGTCGTATTCTGCTTGTAGGCATTCCAGCTGTTCTAAATTTTCTTTAGATGGGTTGTTGTCGCATTTGGTAGTGCAGTTTCTTAGACTTTCTTCAAGTTGGTTTACTTTTTCTCTTTTTTTTTTGCGAGCCTTGGCTTTGCTATAAACAATTGTTCGCTGTCTTATTTTATATTTGATTAGGTCCCATAGAACTCGTTTATCATTTAAAATCTTCTAACCAAATTTTATAGTCCAAACGAAGGAGGTCACAGCACTCTTGGTCATTTATTAAAGTAGAATTAAATTTCCAAAAGCTTGGTCCCCGCTCATTTTCGTCAAGGCCGTTAACTGATAGTATAATGGCTGAGTGATCCGATCGACGTCTTGTAAATCGTCACTGATCAACCAATAATCTAAGCGTCTTTGTATTAACGGTGATTTTTGACGTCAAGTGAAACGCGTGTCAGTGGGGTTACGGATACGCCATATATCTGCCAAATCATGTTCGATAATCATATCTTCTACATATTGCACAGAATCCTTTCTCTTTTTATGTCCGCCTCGACCATCAAGGTCTTGATCTAGAATAACATTAAAATCTCCCCCAACAACAACGGACTTGTCTGCGTCCGTGACAAAATCTTTCAGTTCCTCGGATAATTTGCCAAAGAACACGCATTGTTCCGCACATTTATTTGGAGCATAAATATTCAGAAGAACAAATGGTAAGTCTTGGATCTCAACTTCTAGAAAAATGTAACGGCCTAGTGGATCACTTTTTGACGAAATTAGTTTAAAATCTAATTGTTCCTTAATGAGAATCATTGTACCCTTACTGTGACAACTGCCATATGTGAAAACCGAAGCTGTTAAAATTGTTAAAAAGGTTCGCAAGACATTCACACTTTTAGTGCGACCTCGAGGACTCCGCACTAGTGTTTGAGAAAAAATGCAAACTATGGCGTGCAATTAATTAATGCATTTAGCCTGGTGAAGTAGCTTTATGTAAATTTTAGCGAAAGACAAAGCTGACCGGAAAAAAATAAGAAAATAACCGTTATGTTTATACAAATAGTGATCCTTACCCAAATGACGAATTAAACTGACTAGCAAAATTAGAATTATTGAAAAGAGAAACTATAAGTTAATAATGCATAGACTAGTAAGTTTTAGGTAAGCTTGGATGTTATCTAATCACTGACATGTTGCCGTGGCAAAAGATAGTCCGGTAGGTTGTCTACTGAGTAGAGAGTACTATTGACTGCTATTTTTTTACCTTTTATGAAAACCTTAGCAATATTCAATTCCTTGGCTTTCTTATATGCGGCACGGAGCTTCCCACGTTGCCTTGCTGATTCCGCGGAGAGGTCTTTGTCAATGAATACGGAGGAAAAGCGAGAACTGTCCATAGCTGAGTTTCTTTCTGTTATCCGAAACCCAATCGCTATCCATTCTTGAGACGAATCGAACTAAAATTGGTCGAGGACGTGGAGGTCTAGATGCCCCTTCTCTTGACTCTGTCGAAACTTCGTTGCTCACAGCATTGTTCGAAGAAGCTGTGTTATTTGGATTTCCCGTTCGATGTATTGCGTGGAACATAATATTTTCTGGGTCGACGCCAAGTTCCGCTAGAACATCCATTACTTTACGCGAACACTCCACGCTGCTCTCTCCAGTATTTTCCGGAATGTTGTAGAAACGAAGATTTTCTCGCCTAGAGTAACCTTCCATCTTAATAAGACGATTTTTAAGCGCGCAGATCTCTTCGTTTAGTTTGCTATTTTCTGTGATAGTGGTGTCGCACTGGTCTTGTAAATCATTGTTCTTCTGTTTAAGTGATTGCACTTCTTCCCATACGGCGTTAAGCGACTTAATTACGTCGCTTAATTCTAATTTGACTGCCTGGATTTCACTTTTCAGTTCGTCTTTGCATGCTTTAAGGTCTGCGTGGATGCTGGACAGCTTTTCCAGGATCATTGTGTCTATTATATCATCTTCAGGGGACGAACTTGATCCACGTGCACGTTTCTTTTCTTGAGTTTTAGGCATTCTTTGCTCCGAGAAACTTAACTTGTTGTGGAATTAACTTTCACGAGTCAATAGGAAGTAATTCAATACTGTACCAGTACAAGTAGAATCCACAGTGTCACGAAACCGCCATAGTTTGTTGGACAGTTAAAGAAACGTACTAACCGCCATGACAGTTAGCCCCAGCCCAAAAGTTAGTTTTATAACTTAGTATCTCATTTTAATTCCTATTCTACGAAGTTTTTGGGTTTTTTTTCCAGTTCAGCTTGGAAAAATGATTATATAATGCAGATAAATGCAGTTTTTAACTCATTCATTGCGAAGCAATGGATGAGTTTTTGTGGAGAGGGGCAAAACGGAGTTAGCAGAAATCTGCGTAGACGGATGTGCCGTCGTTAGCAAAAATAGCGAAGTGACGTAACAAATTGGTTCGATTTGAGCAACCGCTGACCAAGTGGTCAACTTGCCACGAATAGCAAATATCACTTTCTGAATGATTGCAAAACACCGCGAGAGAATTTTTATTCTTAAATGTAGGCCTTCAGTAAAATAAAATTAGTCCAAAACATATCTATATATATACCAGTATATATTTAAATATTTTTTTCTTCAAAAATGAGCCCGCGTACCTACCCTTCCCTCCATCTCTGGTTACATGCCCGAGAAGGCAGCCATATTTTTACGAGTGTTGTCCACGCCAGATGGGATGTATAATGTATTAGTTGATACATGGAGTAAATTTGGTTAGAAATGTTGAAAAATTTTAGAATTTGTGGAGCCCAA
Source organism: Platygyra sinensis (assembly GCA_019787425.1). Classification (NCBI taxonomy): domain Eukaryota; kingdom Metazoa; phylum Cnidaria; class Anthozoa; order Scleractinia; family Merulinidae; genus Platygyra; species Platygyra sinensis. The sequence continues at coordinate 23,114 of JAHPZR010015072.1, read as the reverse complement.
ACTGTAAATATTGCTGTTTTGAGATTTTCGTCGGATTCGTCGGCCTCCATAGTCATTTAATAGGGGCTCAATGAGTGCAAACTCCTCAGCTCAAGGCAGCCATTGTGGATTTTGACTTCCAGCTTTTGCGATTTCTGGTGAGTAAATATTGCTTTCTTCAAACATACAGCCCACACGTCAAATCGAAATGACCCAGGACTAAACTAAAGTCTGTTTCAGACTAAGAATCCAGAAATATTCGCCAGGTTTACGATCACTGCGTGCGTGACTGTCAATTGCTATAAAGCTTCATTCAGTATAAAATTTACAATGTTATGAAATTGCTAGTTCCATTGAAATGCCAAATGACTTCTATTGCTTTATAACAATCAGGCCCGAAGTCGAAAAATATCAGTAACAGATGATATCCTGAAATGCATAAAGTGGAATTGAATCTGTACTTCGTCCGCTCATGTGTTACACGCGTAGACCCAGATCGATCAGACAAAACAAGACATCAAGTTTAATGAATCTAACCATGATACCAAAACTGACAATCTTAAAAGCTGCGTAACATTTGGTGACCATTGTAGTCACCCAAATGGGATCGAAATGCAGGTAAATTATTTCATCAA
>JAHPZR010015072.1:0-15000 GCA_019787425.1 Platygyra sinensis | reverse complement strand
TTTTAATATGTTAGGCTTGTCATAAATGCATGATTACTTCTGTCAGTGAATCCTAGGTCGCCTGTGATGTATTATTCATCTAGTACAACATTTTTCAACTCTATACATATCTTTGTGTTAAGATTTCAACATGGTGATGTGTGAACAATGGAGTTAATTGCAAGTATTAAAACTGCAGGAAGTTTATGAAGGATATTTCTGCAAATGATAATCGGCTATAATGTAGGTCCCCTCCCCCTACTGGTGAAAACCTTTAAAATTTTTCGGTCCCCATCTTAATTTACAAAATGCATCACAATATTTGTCATTGCTATTCTCAGTTTTCACCAGTCATGTGATGAAAAGTAAAAATCATAACTATTCAGTATATAAAATCAAGACTCTGGGATATGATAAAGGATTGCTATATTAACATTACCTCGCCAAGAATCAGGTCTCTGCTGCTTTTCATTCACCTGTTATTCAAAGAAGTGTTTCACCCAAATTTATAGCGCTTTGTATGGAGATGCCATGATTGTGCCCTTCGGAGCGGCATAAACATGGTGACTGTAATATAACAGAAACATCTTTTAAGTTTCACCATTAAAACGTAAAATGTTTATTCTAGAGCTTCAACACATTGAAAAAATATGCTTCATCTAGTGTATTTTCATGTCACACAAAGCAAAAACTTGGAAATTCAAACTTGCTCTATTACAGAGAGAAGAACCTTGTTGAGCTAAAACATTGTTCCTATAAGGTCTTTATATGATAAACCTAAAACCTCACAAGGCATTCTCGTCCCCAGAGGCTGCGCTCATTTGGTCTACACCAAGAATTGTGACCTGTTGCCAGGTCCAACGACATTCCGGTTTTGCATGGCTTTGTAAACACAATAGCTTGAGACCAGAACCGATCAGATTTGTCAGACTTGACTCTGAGCAATTGTGCAGAGTGATGGAAAGTCCGTGAATCACAGACTTCCGGTGTTGGACCTGGCCAGAGGTCACGATTCTTGGTGCTGACCAAAAGGAGCGGGGCCTCTGGGGACGAGAATGCTCACAAGGAAACATAATTTTTAATTTTGGAATATGACTACATCATATGAAACCAAGAATAGTTGAAAAGAATATTGTGATATGGTGGAACTCCATTAATATGGTCACCAATAGGTCATGAATTAAAATTTGGTGGTATTAACACACTTCCAAACAAGTTTGCTTTTTATAAGGAGAATGACGATAAAACTGAAATCATTTGATATGTTATTAACATCAGAAAAATGAATATCAGTATCCTGGGATTCACTGTAATTGGCTATGCTGTAGTGGTGTCCCTGCCCAATAACTTTCTTTTTTGGATATATGTAAGTTGGTATTTTAGTTTGGTGAAGTTAAGTGAGTAAATAAAGAAACAAATAAACAAACATAAAGTGGCCAAATAAATGGGTTAAATTTTATGCAGACTATTTAAGGATTTTAAACTGTGGACAGGGTGGCTGCATTAAAAGGGTTTCTAAGAGAATGTATGGGCATTTTGTCAGTGGCCTTGATAAATAGGTGATCATAAGGCAAGGTTCCATTTTATTGTGATGACAGTAAAAATTGGTGATAATTACCGGTATGTCAAAAAATGGAGATTTTCTGTCAGTCTCATACAACTATGCAGTAACTAAATCCTTCCCAAGGCCTTGCATTTGATCTGTCACATAGCGATTTATTGTAATGAAAACAGAGACACAGCATACAGTCTGTACTGCTTCACTTGTTTTATGATTCATTCGGGGATGCATGTTTTGGTCTTTTGGTGTACAATATAGTCGAACCTTGATTATGCGGACTTGTTGGGACTAGATGAAATAGTCCAGGTGATCGAGGGTCTGAATAATCAAAAATATGAACATTAAATAAATAAGGAACAAAACTGAGTTAAATAAGAAAGCAGCATTTTATCATGAATGAACATTTGTGGTGCTAGCTTGTTTGTTTTGCATACCACACCAAACAAGCCAGTAGAGTCTGAAATTTCACTTAGTAACAAATCAACTCTGAGCCAATCAGAGCTCATTCCGGCATTCGCTATCAGTTATGATACGTGCGAATGCTGCTCTTGCTCTGTGAAAGTAAAACAAACTTGCCTTTGACTGCACTTTTCGATGCTGTACATGTAGTTTTAAAAAAGACGTGGCTGCAGATCTTTGTCATGACTAATAAATATTCATGACAAAATTAAGACTAATCAAGAATCTGGATGATGGGGAAATCAAGATCATCAAAGTCTGGATAATCAAGGTTTGACTATTTTTTGTGCACTTGGAATCAAAACAGCAAAACATATGGGCAACCTATTACATGTATTTCATTCATTCCTGTAAGATTTCTCGCTAGTGCATATCGCATTATGCATCATATTGTGCCCAGTGTATTGGGGTATATATTACATGTATACCATAGGAAATTGTATTGTTGTAGCCCTACACATGAGGTCAAAAGGGCCAAAAAATTTTGGGGCCCCTACCTGGCAATTTAAGATAATATTTTTAAGATTTGAATCTCCATTATTGCTTTGATCTTCCACAGACGTAAAGGACTGGCATTCATTGACTTAAACGAACCTTGTAAGATCAAGAAACAGGTGACAAGGAGCAGCAAATGGGAATGTGGGGCTGTGGAGTGGAACCCTCACCTTTCACATGCTCATACTTTAGCTAATGCAGTGAGTATTTCAACCTTATGGGTAATGAGGGTCTTTTATAGGGGGTCGTACATTCTGCAAACCGCCATTTTTGTTCCCTCAAAACCGCAGGTTTTGTTTTCTCCTAAAAACAGAAACTGCTCTAATACATGTAGAAGGATGATTATCATCTCAATGGATTTTTTTAACAGGAGTACTTAACAAATTCCTTACAATAATATTATGTTAGCTTGATAAATACGAATTGCATCTCACATTATGGCAGTTTAAAAAAGGATAAAATGCTCATCAACTCATAACTCATGGTAAGTCTTTTTTTGTGTCTACAGTGGTAGGCAGGTAAAGACTACATACAAGCCAAGTGGCTCATCTTGCCAAAACGTATCCTGGTTTTAGTAGCATGAAGCAACTAGCCTAGGAGTATCTTTACATCTCTACCCCCCCCCCCCCCTGGATGCGATGCTCTCCGCAGGGTTACCCCCAGTATTAAACTTGTTTCTACTCATTCATACAACTGGGTGGAGAAATGCAATGTCCCTGCCAGCTAGGGCTTGAACCCGACTACTCACTCCAGAGTCAAGCGCACTAACCACTTAGTAGGCTACTGCACCCCCACACAACATATAAGGAAGCCAGTGAACAGGACCTGGCTGGAAGGATGTAACCACAACTGGACTTATATTATAGTAAATATTTTTAATACACTGATCAGGTTTTTTTTTTTGTAAAATATACATTTTTTTAACTTTTCACTTTTTTGATGTAATAGTCATGGTAGACAAAAGTGCTCTTAAAGTTTGAATCACAACTGTCTCTCTCCACCCTGAAGTACTAAATTTATAGGAACAGATTGATGATAAAACCTGCTGTACTGTAAAAGCTAGAATTCTATTTCAGTTTATGAAATGATTATAGATCCAAGATGTAATTACAATACATTTCATTGAATTTAAATGTACATTGCCACATTCCAGTTAAACCAGAAGGCAGAGATTTGGACATGGAGAGATGGTAATGGGTCACAGCAACATGTTCTCAGAGGCCACACAAGATCCATTAGGTACAATTTACATAATATATAGATTTAGGCCAGCCTAAAAGCGTAGCTCCTAGGCCGGGTTGTTCAGTGCCCGATTGAGCTAACCCAGGAAAAGGTAGAATGTTGATTTGAGTTTTGTAACTTTGCGGTGAGGTTTTCTGTTTACTGTGTGATTTTCTGTTTTCTGTCATATACTGAAAACAAAGCAGTAAAAAATATTTGTATAGAAGAAAAAGTTATGATTCAAATAAATTTTAATCCTGGGCTAGCGTTAACAGGCTTCCGAACAATCCTGCCCTGTTTTCAACAAGTTAACCTGACATGAGCCCGCGATCCAATCTAAAACCAGCACTTGGTCAGAGGTCAACTTCAAAAAAACACGTGACCTCGATGAGCAGTGCACTTGAGCCCGCGATATGGTCACGTGATACTGATCAGCGGATACCTTGTTTTGACAGGTGTCAATTGATCATAACATGGATGTCCAATATCAAAGAAGTACACTGTAAACCAAGGCTGCATGTCTCTGTCAACCTATTATTTGGAGTATGACCGCCATGTTGCGAGACTCCACCACTGTCATCGTCGTCGTGGGTACGCACCCACGAGCAATACCGCTGCCCATGATAACCATGAGAAAATCAATTCATAGGTTTCTTTTTCCCTATATGGTTATGGGGCTCCGCTTGGGGGCCCTTCGGGCCGCTGGAGCTCCACTAATATACAGCAACTGCCTTCAGCCATTGGTTTTCAATTAAGGCGTGATTTTCACATTTGCTTTTACTAACAACCACATTTAAGTCTGCTTTCTTTGCTACACTGTAGATTTAAATTTAAGGGTCCTGAGGGTGATGTGTATCCCAGAGGGACCTGTACATGTATCCCATAGGGACCTGTACATGTATCTCAGAGGGGCCTGTACATGTATCCCAGAAGGAGCTATACATGTATCTCAGCAGGACCTGTACATGTATCTCAGAGGGACCTGTACATGTATCCCAGAGAGACCTGTACATGTATCTCAGAGGGACCTGTACATGTATCCCAGAAGGACCTGTACATGTATCCCAGAGGGACCTATACATGTATCCCAGAGGGACCTGTTCATGTATCTCAGAGGGACCTGTACATGTATCCCAGAAGGACCTGTACATGTATCCCAGAGGGACCTGTACATGTATCCCATAGGGACCTTTACATATATCTCAGAGGGACCTGTACATGTATCTCAGAGGGACCTGTACATGTATCCCAGAAGGACCTGTACATGTGTCTCAGAGGGACCTGTACATGTATCCCATAGGGACCTGTACATGTATCTCAGAGGGACCTGTACATGTATCTCAGAGGGACCTGAACATGTATCCCATAGGGACCTGTACATGTATCTCAGAGGGGCCTGTACATGTATCCGAGAAGGAGCTATACATGTATCTCAGCGGGACCTGTATATGTATCTCAGAGGGACCTGTACATGTATCTCAGAGGGACCTGTACATGTATCCCAGAAGGACCTGTACATGTATCCCAGAGGGACCTGTACATGTATCTCAGAGGGACCTGTACATGTATCCCATAGAGACCTGTACATATATCTCAGAGGGACCTGTACATGTATCCCAGAGGGACCTGTACATGTATCTCAGAGGGACCTGTACATGTATCCCAGAGGGACCTGTACATGTATCTCAGAGGGACCTGTACATGTATCCCATAGGGACCTGTACATATATCTCAGAGGGACCTGTACATGTATCCCAGAGGGACCTGTATATGTATTTCCAGATGGACCTTTATCCCAGAGGGGACCTGTATATGTATTCCAGAGGGACCCATATCCTAGAGGGGACCAGTTACTTACTTAAAGGTCCTTCCCTCTTTAGAGCGAGGAACTTGGGTTTACCTTCATTCTGTATTTAGACCTCTTTTTTTGAGCAAGATAGGACCCATTTAATTTTCGCCTTCTTCCCCTACTCCATTTCCACTGGCTTTACATATGTCCTTTTGTGATTTGTCATGTTTCTTTATTTTGATAGAATAATGTGAATAACCAAAAAGCATATACTGAAGGGCAATTCTATCCTTAAGGAGTGATGTTATAAAATGCAGTCAAATTTAGCAAAGTTGGTAATCTTATGTCTTAAGTTGTTTATTTAGAGCAACAGTCTAAATAGGTGTGTCACAAAATTAATATTGTTCGTCTTCTATATTTTGGTTTGAAATAAAGTTTCTATAAGTTCATTTCTGAAAAGAAAATTCAAACTTGTTATATAACTTTTATTAGTATAAATTTACCGTAGTCTATTGTGAATCCGTGAATTTGATTGGCTATATTACCGTTGACTATCTGCTGATAGTCAACAGTTACGCATCAGTGCACATCACGCATCACGTTTGAACCTGATGTAACATAATAAAACAGTTCTTTTCTACGCGTTACGTGACATTTTTTTCTTTTTATGCTATGAGACTACGGTAAATTTATACTAAAACAATTAGACTACTCGCCCTCGTTTTCTACGAGCGATAGTCAACTCGGCTGCGCCTCGTTGACTATCTGCTCGTAGAAAACTCGGGCTCGTAGTCTAATTGTTAAATAGGCCACGTTTGATATATCAATATTCAAGCATGGCTCCGAGGCTTTTGGGTCAAAATTGCAAATTTTTCAAGTTTCTTTTGTCCCTCAATTCCCAAAAGAGATTTAGATACAAAGAAAACAACACCAAATATAGAAGTTTGTCCTGAAAGCCTCAGAGCCATGTTCGAATATTGATATATCGAATGTGGCCTATTGATAATGTATGAACGTGTTATTCAAAACTGGATCATTGGATAAATGCTATTCAAGAGCTTTTATTGGTTTAGTTATCATGGGTTATGAGCAATTATACCATGCTCTACAAAATTGGCAAGTGTATGTGTGAGGTTTTGCACGTTTTTATTTTATTTTAGCATAGTTTTCTATATTTTGGAGTGTATTGAGTAAAACAGTACTGTTATTCTGCTCACACTTCTCTGTTATGAGATGATTATGGGCAACTCAGCACTATGCACCATGTAGACTATTTACCATGTCATAGCCACGGTGCGCTCGTGGAATAATAATCATGTTAATTAGCCAATTACTAATTAACAATTAGATTATGAGCTCAAGATTTCTATGAGGTGATAGTTGATGAGGCCAAAGGCCGAATCTACTATCGCCTCGTAGAAATCGAGAGCGAATAATCTAATTGTTTTAAAAGAATTCTAACTGAAATTAACGTAAATAACAGTTTCCAATGATTTCCCCACGCATTATTGATCTTTATTAAACTTTACAAAGTTGCACATATCGAACTGTCCTTGGCAAATTTACAATTTTTTAAAGTCAAGAAACCGCAAATGTGCTTCTTTTAGTCTTCTCAGAAATTTAATTACCCGGTTACATCTAAAATTCCTTCCAAAAGTTCGGAAAAACTATAAAACCATTGCATTTTGTGGACAACCAGCAGCCACTGTACTCTAATGGCTGACAGTATGCGAGTAGCTCAGCCAATCAGACTGCAGCATTTGCATTAGTATACTAGTAGAATTCTACTAATAGATAATAGTAAAACAGCAAGCAAGAATACATTTTATGTGAAAATGAATTCTTATTTGTACAGCTGTTACAGATACGTTGTGGATGTAGGAACTTGATTTAAAGCTGGCTGGTTGTAATTTGTTTTAGGTTTTGTTAATCAGTCATTCTAATGCAGCTGTTCTTGATTTTAGTGATCTTAATTGGTCCTGGTTTGACCCTCAGCTTCTCGCTACCTGCTCAATGGATCAGTATATTTACATCTGGGACTTGAGGTTAGACTTCTCAAGTGATTCCTCTATTGATTCTCTTTATAAAAGTCTGCAGCAGAACTTACATAGAACCCTTAGTGATAGTCCTTTTAGATGCATGATACAGACAATTTGCTTGATCCAATTCTAACTTCCACAGTAGAATGTTGGGCTTCCATACAATGTTCCTATTTGACTACGTACCTGGCGCTAGGTGTGGTAACCTAATGGTTACTGAGCTGGGCTCTCGATCTAACGATCTGCATTCAAGCCCTGACCGAGGGTCGCTGTTTTGTGCTCTGAAGCACAACACATACCCTCGCAGTGCCTACCTCCACCAAGTTGAATAATAGCTAGGAGTAAACCAGTCATGCTGGTTTTCACTTAGTTTTCTTCCCTCTTGATATTTGCAGGGACAGGAAAAAACCAGCAAGTTCGCTGCAAACCATTGGTATGTATGATGCAATAATAAACAAAAGTTAACTCTTCAACTAATGTTCCTAAATGGGTGGTGTGTATTTATAGGAGGCACATTTTATGGTGGGAGAGAAAAGGTTCTTTCCAATTCAAGAAGATGCATTTTGTACTTTAGCCATAGGATGGCTTGGAGGGGATATATATTAAACAATAGTCTCCATTTGGGGCGAAAATATGCTAAGATATTTGTCCGCGGACATTATCTGTTCCGAGAAGCGAACAGTTTTCCAAGAGCGTAGCTCGAGGAAAACTTAGAGCTTCGAGGAACAGATAATGTCCAAGGACAAATATCCAAGCATATTTTCGCCCCAAATGGAGACTATCGTGTTTATTATCCTTCAAATCTTTTACGCAACACGTGCAGTTTTGAAAATTGGGGTATATTCTCGGATATCCTCCAGTTTTAGCTGGGGGATATTTGGTCACGTGATGTGTTTAGACCAATCGCGTGCTAGCGAAAAGATTTGATGGATTATAACTATTAATATAAACAGAGAATCTTGTTTTTAGTTTGTCATTTTACTTTAAATTTGTTGTGTTTTTTTATTTTCTCTGTTATTTTGTTATGTATATTTTCAATGTACTTGTTCATTTTCAGCTGTATCAGCTATGCCTTCATTTTTTTAATTTTAATTTTTTTCTTTGATCCCTTCACAGTTGGAGCTTCTCAAGTCAAATGGAACAGAGTGAACCGGCATGTTCTAGCAACTAGCCATGATGGTGATGTTAGAATTTGGGATCTTAGGGTAGGTATGATAAATGTAATGGCCTAACATCTTATTCTGGTCCTGAGGGAGTCTAATTACTAGGCATCCTTGGAACCAGAACCCATTGGAGATCTTCAGTATGAAAAATCAGGGATGTTCATCGGAAATTTTGAATTAAACCCTTAAGGACACCAATCTCGGCATGACTTTGGTAAAAGTCTGCATACAAGCCGATCGGCTCATTGGGACGGAGCTTATCCCAGTTTCCATAACATGAAGCGACTAGGAGTATGTCTATCCCCCCATAGATGGGATGCTAGTCCATCGCAGGATTACACCCCGGCATTAAATTTGCCAGTACTCATTTATACACCTGGTTGTAGAGAGACACTGTGAGAGTAAACTATCTTGCCTAAGAACATGGGCATGACTTTGACTAGCTTTATTTGGCCCCTAAATGATATATGCTTGATAACCAGCCACTGTTCAGCCTGCATTAGTAGACTGAGATTGAGTGACTTGGGGAAATCAATGGAAATGTAGTCGTACTACACACATACTAACTGCCACAACTGCTCATGAATGACCCAGTGCTTATGCAATTTGTTTTATAGAAAGGTAACACACCTGTCGTGTACATCACAGCTCACCTATCTAAGATTCACGGACTGGACTGGTCCCGTTCCAGTGGCACGACATTAGCAACCTGCAGTAATGACTCTACAGTGCAGGTAAATCCAGGGGGTACCACTCCCAAGTACTGGCCTTCATTTTACCAGAACATAGTGGCCTAACTAACTCAGGGTTGTATAAAAGAGCTGGCAGCCGGAGAAGTTCACCGGCTTCTCTGCCAGGTTTTGCCAGCTACTTTCACTGCTTGACTAGTCAAGGTATGTCGAGGAGATGATGTTCATCAGATCCCACAACTGTCTGCTTTTTACAAAAACTCTGGCTACTTAAAAACTTAAAGAAAACACTGCTAACTAACTACTACCAGGTACCCCTCCCAGGTGCTTCATGTCATGTTTAGGGGAAAGAGTGTTGTAGTTAAAATTTCCAAGTCAACTTTGTAAACAGCCAAGTGGTCCGCCTCCCATCAGCTGGGATTTTGAACAATTTTTCTGTTTTATGTACAATAATTTTTTCCTATATTTACTACTTTCTGCGCCTTTCAATAACATGCAGACTCTAAAATTCAAAGCTCAACCCACAAATGCGTTTTTTCGCTACTGTCAATCAAAAGTTCGGCGGCTTCTCCCAGCTTCCAACTATGTTGTCTGAACAGTGATCAATGATTTGATTTGATTACCCCGTGCTTGGCAATAGCCGGAAGCTGGGAGGATCGTACACGTGCGATTTTGAAAAAAAAATTGCATCGAGTTACCGCGACAAAAATCGCCTGTGTAAACGGGCCTTTAGGCGTGAGTCCCACGCCTGCGGGTTGAAAACTTCGATCTCGCGCCGGCTCACGCTTGCGGACCAATTTCTCACGCCTGAGTGAAAAATGTGAGTTGTTGCCGTCTTGCTTGACACAATTTCCAAAAATATGTTAATTCAGACCCATGTAAGGAACGAAAACCATGTGTAAAATGAATAAATGACAATACCTTCCTCGCGATCTCTGATTTTTAAAGTGAAAAGCACTGGGAGCGAGCTCACGTTTATACTTCGGACGTCTTCGGAAGACTTCGGACTTCTTTGGGAATCTTCGGAAATGATCGTGCCGTCTTCAAAAACCCCAGCACTCCGAGGATAAAAATCTCACGCCTATATCTCAGAAAAATTTGGCAGGTATATAAGTAGGTTCTTGTTAGGTTCTTGATAAGTTATATATGAAAGAGATAAAGTTGTTTTTTACCAGAAAAAATAAGTAAACTTGGGTTTGGTCCTTCAACATACAGTGTCTTTATTTACAACACAGGCGGCCCAAGCTCAGAATACGAGGAGTTATATTCTGTTTTTTTTAACTTATATGCGAACGTTCAGCGAAACATGACCTGTGACATATACTACTACCTAACAATAAAATTGGACCACGCGAAACGTGACTCTCGCCTTGCAGCATATGGGGGTGTTGTGTTGTGTTGTGTCGCCGCTCGCTTGTCGACTCTGCCGCCAAAACTTTATTTACAAACGCTGTGTTATATATTTTCATGAAATATAAATTTTCAATCTTTAAGTCGCGCTCAGTGAAAATGTTTATCAGAATTCAACTGTAATCCACGTAAAGCTGCTTGATATTGCTTGGTTAAACAGGCCTTATCTCTTGGTTTAAAATGGCAAATTTCTGCCAGCAGGGTTTTTAACCATTAGGTTCTTCTTACATGCAGGTTTTTACTCTATTTCCTTTTATGATTTCTTTAAATCACAATGTACTGTCATTGCTATTTTCTGTATTTGGTACAAAATTGTCCAAACAACACCTAGTGGAATTACGTTAGGTAGGCAACATGCTAGCCTGCAGTGCAGGCGTATTTCGGACACGCGAGTGTACATTTTCGTATTAGGCCGCCATCTTGGATTTGGTGACTGTGGAGGATTGGGGCGAGGAAATAGTTCCTGAGGGAGGAGGCGTTAAGTTTAGAAAATGGGCCAGGGCTTGACCAATCCTCCTCTACCGGTCAAGCATCCAAGATGGCGGCAACGAAAACCCGATATATTATTTAGTGTTCCGCTCCAAAATAACGCCTGCACTACAGGCTAGCAACATGCTCTCTGGTATGGCTCCGAACTTGAAATTCGAAGTGGTTCAATGTACACTTTGATCACTAGGCTGGGGTTGTTTTTTTATTGGCAGAGGCTAGATGAACTCCTCAATCATGTTTGTAAATAACCAACTGGGCTGGGTTGTTCAAAGCCCGGTTAAGCTAACCCAAGACTAGCGAGAATTTTGCTTTCAGTTTTAATAACTTTTCGATGAGTTTTGAATTGAAGTAATCTCAAACAACACAAAACGTAGGCAGTGCCAAACATTAATTAATGCTTCTGTAACTTTTAATCCTGGTTTAATGTGAACTGGCTTTCAAACAACCCTGGTCCTGGTTTGCCTCCTGCCAGTTTTTTTTTTTTGTTTCTTTTAGTTTAGTTGGCATGCCTGAGAACAAATTAGGTGTATCTAAGTAAATTGGCCGCTATAAAGACCGCTTTAATTTGACCGCTATAAAGTGGTACAATCTACATCATTCAGAATCAAACAAAGCATATAAGTATTTGATCTGATCCAACTCAATCTTTGAATCAGTTTTAATGTGTATCTGTTTTTTATCATCAACTGCACTTTTTAGCTCAGTCTATAATCAAGAGCTCTGATTTATCTTAGTTGTGGAATACAGAAAACCCTCGTCAACCAGAAAATAAGTTGAATGCAAATTCTCCTGTATGGAGGGCAAGATTTACGGTAAGTTATGGTTGTCCAGAATCAGCCCTGTAGTAATTTAATCTTGGCTGTTATGTAGGAGTAGAGTTCTAAAATTCTTTGGAAAGGCTACAGCCGTAAATACTTGTACAATGGAAGCTCTTGTAAGCAGACAACCTCAGGACGCTAGAAGGTTGTCTGAACTGGAGCTGGAGTGCCGAGTCTCTCAGTAGCTCATTGGTTAAGGCATGCACTCAATCAGTATCTGGGAGGTCATGGGTTCAAATCTTATGGGGGGACTCTCACTTTCTCTTTGTTCCATGCTGATGGCAACATTTTATCTATTATCATTTATTCACCACAATGCAAATTTACCATCCTTCACTTATTACTGCCTTTAGTGTTTGATAGTATGTATCACAGAATAGTATATTGTACTCTAATTTTTTGTTTGATTTCCAGCCATTTGGTGAAGGTCTTGTTACGGTCACTGTACCTCAGCTGCGGCGAGGTGAACACAGTTTGTCGCTATGGAACATCCCAAATATCAACTCACCCATGCCCAATCCAGTGAACACATTTGTTGGGCACAGTGATATGGTGTTAGAATTCCAGTGGAGATCTCAAGTTCAGGATGGTAAGCCTGTTTAGTATGGTGAGGGGGGGGGGGAGGTGGGAGGTGGCGGGTGGTTGGCTGAAGAAGGGGCAGAGGAAGGGACGGAGGAAAGGGCATCACAAAGAGAACTACACACAGATGACGACCTGGCCATCTAGCCTTGTTTAAGTTATCAAGCTAACATAGTTCAAAAAATTAAAAGAACGGCTCATTGTACTAGTGGTGGTGAATAGTTTTACAACACAATAATGCATGTACGTAGCTTGAAATGAAGGCAAACCGAAATAAACTGTCGTGAATAAACGACCTTGAGTAAAAATCAAAAATAGAATGAAACAACTAAAAATTTTGAAAACCATGTCACTCAGTGGGCAGGGACACCACTACAGCATAGCCAATTACAGTGAATCCCAGGATACTGATATTCATTTTTCTGATGTTAATAACATATCAAATGATTTCAGTTTTATCGTCATTCTCCTTATAAAAAGCAAACTTGTTTGGAAGTGTGTTAATACCACCAAATTTTAATTCATGACCTATTGGTGACCATATTAATGGAGTTCCACCATATCACAATATTCTTTTCAACTATTCTTGGTTTCATATGATGTAGTCATATTCCAAAATTAAAAATTATGTTTCCTTGTGAGCATTCTCGTCCCCAGAGGCCCCGCTCCTTTTGGTCAGCACCAAGAATCGTGACCTCTGGCCAGGTCCAACACCGGAAGTCTGTGATTCACGGACTTTCCATCACTCTGCACAATTGCTCAGAGTCAAGTCTGACAAATCTGATCGGTTCTGGTCTCAAGCTATTGTGTTTACAAAGCCATGCAAAACCGGAATGTCGTTGGACCTGGCAACAGGTCACAATTCTTGGTGTAGACCAAATGAGCGCAGCCTCTGGGGACGAGAATGCCTTGTGAGGTTTTAGGTTTATCATATAAAGACCTTATAGGAACAATGTTTTAGCTCAACAAGGTTCTTCTCTCTGTAATAGAGCAAGTTTGAATTTCCAAGTTTTTGCTTTGTGTGACATGAAAATACACTAGATGAAGCATATTTTTTCAATGTGTTGAAGCTCTAGAATAAACATTTTACGTTTTAATGGTGAAACTTAAAAGATGTTTCTGTTATATTACAGTCACCATGTTTATGCCGCTCCGAAGGGCACAATCATGGCATCTCCATACAAAGCGCTATAAATTTGGGTGAAACACTTCTTTGAATAACAGGTGAATGAAAAGCAGCAGAGACCTGATTCTTGGCGAGGTAATGTTAATATAGCAATCCTTTATCATATCCCAGAGTCTTGATTTTATATACTGAATAGTTATGATTTTTACTTTTCATCACATGACTGGTGAAAACTGAGAATAGCAATGACAAATATTGTGATGCATTTTGTAAATTAAGATGGGGACCGAAAAAATTTTAAAGGTTTTCACCAGTAGGGGGAGGGGACCTACATTATAGCCGATTATCATTTGCAGAAATATCCTTCATAAACTTCCTGCAGTTTTAATACTTGCAATTAACTCCATTGTTCACACATCACCATGTTGAAATCTTAACACAAAGATATGTATAGAGTTGAAAAATGTTGTACTAGATGAATAATACATCACAGGCGACCTAGGATTCACTGACAGAAGTAATCATGCATTATGACAAGCCTAACATATTAAAACAAGAGAATTAATTACTCACGATCCTAAGACAGTAAACTGGCCCGTGCAGTCGACAGCCATGACTGTTGCCTGGAAGGACAAATATTCACTGGCAAGTAAAGCATTGGAATACATGCACGCAAACCGAGCTTCATGAGCCCAGCTGGTTCCAGCTTTGCATAGACGGTCACAAGAAGTAAGTGCAGGTGAGCAAAGAACTCTTTTAGATTATTTGCATCTGTGATTTGTACCCGCACACCGTAAAATTAAAACCCTTAAAAGGCATAAGTGGATGATGCAATGAATTGAAAATCGAGGAGAGGAAGTTGTGCACTTGACTCTGCTTGCTTTGCCTAGGCAGATCAAGTAAAAGATTAACAAGTTGTGTCCAAATTTGCTTGCAAGACTGATTGATAAATGATTGATGCGGAGATCAACTCCACGCGTACTACCTTTGTCGTGAAGTTATTAAAGGGAATGAAAAATAATATCAATCCCACGAAAAGAAACTTACTAGACAGTCCTTGTACGGCGCAACAACATCCCCGTAAGCCGCCATCTTGAATATACTCGTACCAATAACCACTGATCGATACTTTGACTACTGCAGGCTCGATAATGTGACCGGGACAAAAGTGGACGTATGGTCG
>JAHPZR010015070.1:10000-16146 GCA_019787425.1 Platygyra sinensis | reverse complement strand
CATATCTTCTTTACAGGAACTGCATAACTTATTACCGTCTTCCTCGACGGCCTTGAAGAAAAAACGATCCTTCCACATGTCCCGCTGACAGCATGACATCATTCATCAATTCTTCCATCTTCAAACAAATTTCTTTGTAGTCTCCTCTGTTAAAGGTCAGCAGGGACTTGACTTTGTAATCATTGGATTGACCCTTCAATCGATCTGTCATAGCTTGACCAAACCGGATGGGTTCCATTAAATCCTGGATGGCGTTACGCATGGCATACGTGATGGCTTGGGTGGCAATTAGGCAAGTGCGATCGGCAGCCATGATGGGGTTACTGCAATGAATAAATCTGAAATGATCCAGATTTGAACGGTATAGCACACGACACCACTCACCCCAGTAGAGGTAGACCTCTTCATTCTTTTTCATTAACTCCAGAATCATGCCCCCCCAATCCGGACGACGCATCAACAGAGAATCGGATCGCACTGTGGTCTCAGGCAAACCAAGGGTAAACAAATTGTCAAGCACATACACTGTCACACCCGACAACGATTCAAGAGCGTTCAGATCGTTTACCTCCACATCAGCTATTTGAGTCATTAGCTCTTTGATCTGGTTGCTGTCCGTGTAGTAAGTCATGATTTGTCTCCAGGTATGCCAATATCTTATCGTAATAACGCCTCCTTGTCCGGGTACTGCGGCAACTGAGGGTGATAACTTCGGGTTCCCCAGTCAATCAAGTGCCTCTGAAGTCTATAGTACAGGGGAGAAACAACGTAATACTCCAATCCAAACAGGTTGTGACACAAAGGACTATTGCCTTCGAGCACTCTTTTGTTCAAGAAAGCCAATTTAGCACTCAGTTCCCTTCTTAGGTCTTCCAAGATTTTCTCAAACTCTTCCTCTGACACTTGTTTCGAGGTCATCACAGGCCAGTGATCTGAATGAGACTAAGGCACTCCGAGATAGGGGCTCCTTTTATCCTCTCAGCCTGTCCCCACTTTCACTGAGTGCTAGTAATTTTCCGATCACGCCGACCAATCACAATCCAGTTGCATCATCTCGCTTCACGTGCAATACCTTACAAGGGGATTTCTCACATCACGAGCATGACCTTATACGGACATGGTCTGATTCTCACGTCATCTTTCCTGATTGGTTCGTGTAAAAGCATATATTGAAGCACCATCCCATCACAGGTCATTTGAAGCTCAAGCAAAGTCATGGCCACAGAGACCACTGGAGTAGCTGAACCCCTCGTGAATCCGTGGCATCCAAATGCCATACCGCCCATACGTCCGGATCACCCTCATATCGTCAACCCCACGGGTGAATTTAGGCCGGAAAGTAACATCGATACGGGATTCGCAACCCCTGCCAAGTATCCAAGTTTCAAAAAACCCTCCAAACGGAAGGCTACAAAGAAGCAAGACAACGAGAATGGCAAGAAGAAAAAGCCCAGCTTAAAACTGGATTTCGGCAAGATCAAGAAAGGTACGACACAAACTAGGTTAGACCGATGGTTATTCAAACCCAAGACACACGCACGGGTTCGATTCAACGAACGGGTAGTCTTAAAAGAAATGACTCTACGTACAGAGAGTTGGACTACCATACCCTTGAAGGGGTTTTCCAATCCGCACAGTCCCTTTGCCAAGAAACGACTGGAAGTAAAACGCCACATGGCGCGTGAACATTACTGGAGAAGACAAAGACCTACTCCCAGAAACGCACGAAAAGTGACTCACATACTAGAGAGAATGATGCGAGAAAACACAAAGCTCGGATACTAACATCTTACCTCTTCTTCACACAGACTCATCACCTGCCATTCAAGGAGAAAGCATGGCATTTGTAGGACTAGACAAGTTTAAAAAGGATACAGTCCTGACAGAAGTGCCTCCTGTGACCGATGAAAAGGGTGAAATCACCGAAGTGCAGGTCCTGGAAGAGGGAGAAGTGTTTGATCCAGATCAGTTCTTGGAGGAAATGGCAAAACATCAACCTGAATGTCCCCGTTGTCAAGTACTCATGAGATATGGAAGTATCCCGGGGTCGGGTGGCGAAAATTTTGAGTACTACCGCTGCCCTACAAAGTGCTGGGATACCAAGTGTTATGTGACCTGTCCTGCCAATGAAGTGAGTGCGTATCTGAAACGCGTGGAAAAGCAGACCCACCCGTGTTACAAGGAGATTGACCCTGCCCGTTTCCGTTGCGAGTGCGACCACTCTCTGGTACTGGCCACCTCCCACTCAGTCAACAACCCAGATCGACTTTATCTCAAGTGTCCCAGCCGTACCTGCAAGTTCTTTCAATGGATCAACCAGCCACCCCGAGGACTTGCCAAAGAAATTCTAGTCAATTGAGACAGAACAAGAACATTTTTTTTTTGCACTAAAGAGGCGGCTGTTTGCATCGATCATGGTCTGCATCACATTCTCTTCAGATTCGTTGAAGACTTCAAAATGAAACTTGATCATGTTTACATTACGTCTCACAGCGTTCTTCTGTCTATTGTGGTGTGTGTGTGTGTGGAAGGGTTCAATGTGTCGTCTACCTGAACAACACATGAACATTTTATCACTCAAAGAACTTCATTAACAAGTTTTATTCTCATAAAAAATTTAAAAAAGTGGTTTACAATGGTCTCAGTCTCCTTTTTTACAAGCCACAGCCGATACAAAAGCTCGGTACGACGCCTCCCCTCTAGTACTTCTACCAGTATCTGTATCGCCAGCTCTCCATATGCGCCACGCTTTTTGAAATCCCTCAGGCAATGCTACCATGTTAAAGGGTTCATCCAACAACGCTTCGTCCTGATAAATTCTTTCTGAGATATTACGTCTAAATCCCGTCATCTCCATGGTAGTATACAGCACTTCCTTCTTTAGGATCGCATCCACACAATCTTTGACCATCATACCAAACAAGTTGCTATACAAGGACTCATCCTCTTCCTTCTTTACATGGCTGGCTGCATCTAGGAACTGCCGGCACTCCTCTTTATCTTTCTTCACCTTTTCTTTCAGATCGGATATGCATTTTCTTATTTCACCATTCAAAGACGTCTGCTGGTCCGTCGTGTCCTCATCCTCCGACAAAACAACATCCGGCAATTTCTCGGCCATCTTTTTTCCTTGTCTCCTCCTTCTCATCCAACAGATCATCCCCAATTAACTCATCTCTGTCCGTTCGGTCTTTTTATTCCTTCTTTCACAAAAACTCTCTTCCGGTTTTACCTCATTGGCCCTTTTTAGTCACTTCCAGTTTTTCCTCATTGGCCCTTTTTAGTCACTTCCGGTTGTTTTGCCTTATTTGGGCCGTTGCTAGGTGACCTGTCCATCAAAACAAATTGTTGCTATGGGAGAAACCAGAAGTACGTTCAAGTCAGCCATCTTGGATATGCAAATAAGCCAATCCGGCCCTCTGATTGGTCGAGAGCGATTTTTAATGATATGTACTGCTCTCTGATTGGTTACCGCCCAAATGAGCGTGCTTTACTACTCTTCGCCTTCCTTGTGTGGTATGTTAGTGTATGAGGAAGAAACATCAAGCGTGACGAGGATTGCGTTTTCGGGGAGCGGGCCGAGATTCTGGAGTTGGAGAAGAAAGTGGGTCGTGTCCTTGACGTAGGATGTAAGTGTCTGTACAAGAGGTTTCAGGTGATAATCAACAAATTCAGAGATGCGTTCAGTAGGGTGACCATCGCTTGATATAATAGGACGGCCAGGGTTTCCTTGTTTCTGAATTTTTGGAAGTATGTAGAAACGATCAGCTCGTGGATTTGGGTTGGAAGTGAGAAATTTGTAGGGTCTTCTGATCAATTAATTCATCGTTGTACATGCGACTGGTATATTCTTTAATTCTTTGTTGTATCTTGTCAGTAAGGTCTTTAGTTTATTTTTGGTAGTATTTGTTGTCGTTAAGCCGTCTTAGGCATTCGTCAACGTATCAGTTGTAGTCCATTATTACTGTTCCGGATCCCTTATCTGCAGGCTTTATGACTATATCTACGCGTTTCTGTAATTTCTTGATAGCTTCGCGTTCTTGTTTAGATAGATTAGGGAGTTTAAGAAGCTACTACGGCGACGCCGATTAAAAAATGAATTTGTGTTTCACCTACGAATCTCGGGATACTCTTGAGGCATTTACTTTGTTTATCACTGTCGAAGCTATCACGAAACTAAATCTGGGACACCGCAACGAATTTGAAATAGAATTTCGAAAAAATAGCCGTCGTAGTTCACGTTCTTCAGACAACGCAAAATTGGTCATTTCACGTTGTTGTTTTGCAGAGGACGGCAAAGAAATGTGCAAAAAGTTATAATGCACGTGAAGAACCATTGTTCTGCTCATTAAACCTTTTGTTTAGTGGCGTTGCCGTTGCCGTCGTGGTTATCTTAAACTCCCTATTATCACGGATTACTGCTGGCTTTGAAGACATGAGATCTTGTTGTACAGCGGCTATGAATGTGTCAAGGGCTGGTTCTCTACCACAAGGCGGAGTCCAAGACCCTTTACATCTGAAAGGGTGGCTGCTAGCATCAGTTGCAGTATTTCTGTCTTTGTCAAAAAATTCTTTTAGGCGTAAGCGTCTGGCGAAATCATCTATGTCCGCTCTTATTTCAGACCAATTAATGCGCTGTGGAGTTGGAACAAAAGTTAATCCGCGAGAAAGCAGTTTGATTTCAGCTTCTGAGAGTTGTACATTAGAGAGATTTATTATGGTGTATTCAGCTGGAGGATTTGGGTCTTTTTGAACGAGATCTGCGATTTTTTCTTTTCTTTGGACTGCGAGGCGGAATGGCGTTTCCTGGTGAAGGGTGAGTGGTTGTCCCACTGCTAATGGGCGAGCCTCTACCATCGCTCGTGATACCAATTGATGAGGTTGACTTTAGTTTTGCTTTTAAGAATTGCTCTGCCGTTAAAATTTCACATCTTTCCGCCAAACTCAATATAGAACTCTTGAGCTATGTCGCCATCTTCATCAGTTGTGTCAGGGTGTTCAGGGTGTGTTGTTGGAGCAACGTAAATGCTATCGTTGGAAGGGATCATCTGTAAGATAGGCTCTTGAAAGGGAAAGCTATTAAGACTGTTGTCAGTTTGGAGAGTAGCTTGATCAGTAGATGTCCTCGTGTTCAATTTCTTAGTGCGAAGTTGATTAAGATTAATTTGGAGCTTGGTGGCCATGTCCTCCATGTTAGTAGACAGTTTTGCGTTTAACTTATCATTATTGAGTGAGGCGCGTAGTTCTTTTTGCTGGTTGTCAAAGGTTGATTTCAGCTGTCTGATACAATTGTTTGTCTCGTCAAGAAGGAGGTCAAGTTGAACGCTTGCGAGGTTGTCAAGATTTTTCTGCCATTTTGACCAGAAAGATGGATTACAGGACGGTGTATTGTCGGTGTACATTTTGGTTTGAGGCCTTTAGGAATCAAATTGTTGTTCTTGTATGCCAGAAGATTATCGAGGTGACTCTGATAACGTGTGATTTTTAGTCTAGTTCTTTTCGCTTGATTAAAGAGTAGCTTTATTGAATTTGGAAGGTTGGAGATGCTGGTTTGCTCAGGGCCAGGATTAGGTTCGACGTCCATACATAATAGGAGACAGGAGACAGGAGAAAAGGTGTAATCAGAGACAATCGTAACTTGCGTTGATCTGTGGTCGACGTGGGAAGTGTGACAAACCTGGTTCAATCCCCATTGTTATTGAGAACTCAAAGGTTTGCATGGCCAGAAATCGCGGTCATCGCAACGGTGCACGCGCGCGGTTTCTTAAAAATATGGCCGCCAAACGCTCAAAGGAAATGTATGGGAGAAATAAAACAAAATAAAATAGAGCAAGTTCTGGCTTACCGGGAACAAGTGCCGCGTTCCGGTTGAGTTCTTGAAAGTTTCCTCTGCTATTCTGATTAGTTGCTTTTCATCAACAAATGTTACTGGCCCTGCTTTTCATCGATGTTTGTTTTCGAAGATTGGCTCATACAATGCTCTATATTACGGAGGCTTGAATGCATCCCAAACAGATTTTGATCCGCCACAGCAGATTACATAAGCGGGATATCCCAAGTGCCGCGATCGCTTGAGGAAAAGCACCATATGGTGTACTATTTGACCAATTTTCACCTTCGCTGCTGATTTCTTCGCCCTGCTAATT